>PVIH01004180.1:0-145224 GCA_004025045.1 Sigmodon hispidus
AAAAATTCAGAGGGAAAGATGAACACAAAGAAAATATAGGTGTAGCAATCTTATTTGTATTTCTTCCCTTGATAAGCCATGCTTATCATTCTTATCCTCTGTATAGTTATTGTTAACTCTTCCACATTTTAAATTCTTTTTACTGTGTTTTTTTTGATAAATACAAAATAAAGAAGGAAAAAAAAGAAAAAAAAAGAAAAATATTACTTTCATCATTATTATAAATTTAAAGAATATTTAAGTTGATGTGACCTGTAATATGTAATTTAGTTTAATTGAATGTAATGCTATTCACTAATATTCTTAAATTAAAATTGAAGTCTTTTCAATTTTTTAAGTGTACACTAGCCATCAGAAATTATGTAGTGTATGAGAGACAACTATGCTTGTAAAAATAATAAGGAAAAAGAAAGTATATACTGGAAAATTTGAAACATAGGAAGTGTTTGTGGAAGAATAGCTGGGAAGAGAAAGAAGACAAGGGAGGAGGAGAAGAGATAGAAAAAGCATACACAAAATGACATGTTCATAATTATGTTAGTTATTTCAAATATTGTCACTGGTTTTGTGTTTGTATCCATACCTTCTCTAACTTCACAGTCAGACACACAATGAAATTTTTTCAGGCCTATGCTGATTGGGGGGGAAAAAACAACCCTGTGGCTAAGTTATTTGAAAGAAAAATAAGGTGCTATCTTTGAGGGAAAAATTATAATGATAATCATGAAGAGTTTATTTTCTCCTCTAAATTAAAGAGGATAATTTAAACTTTTGGTACATATTTTCTGGAACCAGGAAGATTAGAGAATTCTAGAAAAGAGTGTGTCCTCCTGGAGCAATTCACTGGGCTCATTCTCTGATGCAACATTCTGAAAGCTAACGCATGCCAAAAGAGCACCATAGAGTAAATTGTGTATTTCAGGAGAGAATGACATTTAAAAGAAGCAATAATAGTTACACACTTGCAGAGTGCTTGCCTACAATGTGTAAGATTTTGGTTTCATTGGTCCTGCAATAACAAAAGCTCAAGAGCAAGGGAAAGGCTGCATCAAAATTTCAGCATGCATACTAAGTCTTAGAAAGAAAATAATGGAGATTATGGTATAACATTCTTTCATGTACATGCAGAAACACCCTAAACACCATATAAACACACTGCCCCTCTGTAGTATGTTTCATTGGAGGATTTTCATGCACTTTGATGGCCTTTCTTCCTATTCATCTTCTTTCACTTTTATGTCCCATGTATTCTATTATCCTCTTTTAAATTACATTTTCCTTTTCAAATATTTCATGATTTGTTTTTTCCATTTAATATTCCCCTTTCTAGTTTAATGAACTACACACACACACACACACACACACACACACACACACACACACTCATATACACTCACTTGCATACACTCAAACCACAGGCAGTGGAAGAGAGAAAGAGAATGGATAACCTTCAGTAGAGTAAACAGATGTACTTCAGAATGGAACACCACGGTTTGCTATATCATGCACAAAGGATAAAATCCAGAATATAATAACAACTACAGAAACAATGCTAACTCCATTTGTTCTAATTAACAAATAGGCCAATGAAATAAACAAAATATCTTATAAGAAGAAATATGAATGATCAGTAAACTCCTTTACAAGTGAAAAAAATCTCAAGTCATCAGATACATCAAAATTAAAAGAATAGAACAGTTAAGTTTTACCTGAGTTAAAATGACTAACATTAAGAAACAAATATTGGTGAAGTAGACATGGAAGTATAAGCTTTAATATCTGTTAAAGAAAATCTACTATTTTTCAGCCATTATGAAAATACATTAAATAGCCTCATTCCTTCCCACGCATTGATGCCCAAATCCCAGGCCAGAAGGAAAGACTTCTCCTACAGGCTGGTGTTTCCCATTAACACACCAGGCTTTGGACACTGCCATCTACAAGACCCATCTCATGCCCCAAATAGTTTCAGCACCCTGCATCCTCAATGGTTACCTGAGCCATGGATTTATCCAGCCCCTATTGAATCAAGAGGTGGGTGACACTATACCCAGCCCAGCTGGAGAGACCATTCTTCAGGATCTAGGCTGCAGGACACAATCTGTGGACATCCTGGTCCCACCCAGGCCATCAGAAAACACTTCTGCAGGCTGGGATACACCATCAACACACCAGATTGTGGGACTTTGGGATCTAAAAGACTCTATCCATCGCCAAACACTCTCATCACCCTGTGACCTCAGAGACTCCCAAAGACACAGATTTGAAACAAGAGAGACTTCTAAGATACAGATTTTTAAACCTTATTTTGGATCAAGAGCTTCTACTGGGCAAGGAGCACATCCCTGAGACACAGAATCAACTAGTCCCTATTAGGCCAATAGCAACTTCCACAGATATAGAAGAAGTCAGCTCCTGTAGGGCCAAGAACACTTCTCTGCAACAGAATGAACACCAAATGAAAGTGGACCAAAAGCTTAGAATGGACCAGGAAAGCCTATTTTAGACAAAGACATAGACCCAGGCAGAGCAGATTGGACCAAAAGCACATCCATGACACACAGTCTTAATTCTTCACTAACCTGAGAAAGTGATGTAGAGTGTTCCTTCTAATGCTTTCTGAAGAGGAAGATTTGTGAATAGGTATTGTTTAAGTCTGATTTGTCATGAGATATCTTGTTTACTCTATCTATGGTGATTGATAGTTTTGATGGGTACATTATTCTAAGTTGGCATCCATGTTCTTTTTATTGTCATGAATAAAGTCATATTTTTTATTCATGTATCCCTTGTCGAAACTTGAATTTCCCCTGTGACAATCACAGTCACTCTCTCTTCTCCCCATCATTTTATACCCTCCTATCAATGCCTGGAGGTCCCAAGGATCCAAAGTGGTTTAGACCAGCAGCCACTCCAGGTACATTTGCCTTCCATACCCCCATATCAAGACTGGATCAGCATAAAGCAAATATCAACAGATACCAAAAAATGAAAATAATCCCTTGTAACATATCAGACCACCAGGGCCTAAAGTTAGAGTTCAACAACATCAAAAATCAAAAAAGCCTACCAACTCATAGAAACTAAACATCACTCAGCTAAACTAACTCTGGATCAAGGAAGAAATTAAAAAAGAAATCAAAGTCTCCCTAGAATTTAATGAAAATGAATCCACAAAGTACTGAAACTCGTGGGACACAATGAAAGCAGTCTTAAGAGGAAAATTCATAGCACTAGATGCCTACTTGAAAAATCTAGAGAAATCCAGCATTAGAGACCAAACAGCTCAGCTGAAAGCCTTAGAACAATTAGAAGCAAACACATCTAGAAGGAGTAGACAGTAGGAAATAATCAAACTTAGAACTGAAATCAATACAATTGGAAGAAAAATAACACTACAAAGAATCAATGAATCTAAGAATTGGTTCTTTGAGAAAGTTAACAAGATAGATAAGCCCTTAGCCAAACTAATAAAAAAACAGAGAGAAAGTGTCCAAATCAACAAAATCAGAAATGAAAAGGGGGACATAACAACAGACCCCCAGGAAATACAGAGAAGTATCAGATCATACTTTGAAAATCTGTATTCCAAAAAATAGAAAACCTAGAAGAAATGGACAACTTTCTGGACAGGAACTATCTACCAAAATTAAATGAAGATCAGATTATTACATAAACAGGCCTATAACCCTTAAGAAAAATGAAGCTGTCATTGAAAGCCTCCCCTAAAATAAAAGCTCAGGTCCAGATGGTTTCAGTGCTGAATTCTACCAGATATTCAAAGAAGAATAACTACCATTGCTCCTCAAACTATTTCATATAGTAGAAACTGAAGGAATATTGCCAAATTCCTTTTATGAGGCCACAATTACCCTAAAACCCAAGCCACTCAAAAACACAACAAAGAAGGAGAATTACAGACCAATTTCCCTCATGAATATTGATGCTAAAATTCTCAAAAACATTTTAGCAAACTCTATACAACAATATATATAAAATGTCATCCACCATGACCAACTAGGTTTCATCCCACAAATGCAGGGCTAGTTTAACATACAAAAAACCGTAAACATTATCCATCATATAGACAAACTAAAGGAACAAAACCACATGGTCATATCCTTAGATACTGAAAAAGACTTTGACAAAATCCAACACTGCTTTACAATAAAAGCTCGGAAGAGAACATGAATACAGGGAGAATACCTATAAATAACATAGGCAATTAACAATATCGAACATCCAGCATCGAACTTAATGGAGAAAAACTCAAAGGAATCCCACTAAAATAAGGAACTAGACCAAAATGTCCTCTCTCCCCTTATTTATTCCATATAGTTCTCAAAGTTTTAGCTAAAGCAATAAGATAATGAAAGGAGATTAAGGGGATACAAATTGGAAAAAAGAAGTGAAACTATCTCTATTTGCAGATGATATGATTGTATACATAAGTGACCCACAAAATTCTTCCAAGGAACTTCTATGGCTGATAAACACCTTCTGCAATATAGCAGGATAGAAAATTAACTCAAAGAAATCAGTAGCCCTTCTATACACTAAAGATAAAAGAAATAAGGGGAACATCACACTTCACAATAGCTGCAAATAGTATTAAATACCTTGGAGTAACTATAACCAAAGAAGTAAGAGACCTATTTGACAAAAATTTTAAATCACTGAAGAAAGAAATTGAAGAGGATATCAGAAAATGGAAAGCTCTCCCATGTTCCTGGATAGGTAGGATTAGCATAGTAAAAATGGCAATTCTACCAAAAGCAATCTACAGATTCAGTGCACTGCACATCAAAATCCCAACACAATATTTGTTGGACATTGGAAGGACAATACTCAATTTCATTTGGAATAACAGGAAAGCCAGGATTGCCAAAACAATTTTGCTCAACAAAAGAACCTCAGGAGGTATCACCATCCCTGATTTCATGTTATGGTATAGAGCTACAGTAATAATAGCAACTTGGTACTAGCATAAAAACAGACTTGTGGATCAATGGAATAGAATTGAGAATACAGACATTAATCCAAAAACCTATGAACATCTGATCTTCCACAAAGAGGCCCAAAATATTCAATGGAAAAAAGATCTTATATTTAACAAATGGTGTTGGCATAACTGGATGCTAGTGTGTAGAAAAATGCAAATATAACCAAGCCTGTCACCTCAACATAAATCCAGCCACTTTAAACTTGATAGAAAAGAAAGTGGGAAATACATTTCTACGAATTGGCACAGGCAACCACTTCCTAAATATAACACCAGTGTCACAGACACTAAGACCAACAATCAATAAGTGGGATCTCCTGAAGCTAAGAAGCTTCTGTAAAGTTATGGACACTGTCAATAGGACAAAACAATAGACTCTAGAATGGAAAAAAGATTTTCACCAAACCTACAAGTGATATTGGACTGATCTCTAAGATATATAAAGAACTCAAGAATCTAGAGCCCAAAACTTTGAATAACCCAATCAAAAAATGAAGTTCAAATTTAAAAAGGAATTCTCAGCAGAAGAATTATGAATGGCTTAAAGGCACATGAAAAAGTTCTCATCATCTTTAGCCATCAGAAAAATGCAATCCAAAACAACTTTGAGATACCATCTGACAACTGTTAGATTGGGTAAGATAAAGGACACAGAGGAAAGCCTATGCTGGGGAGGATGTGGAGCTAGAGGAACATTCCTCCATTGTTGGTGAGAGTTTAAGCTTGTTCAGCCACTTTGGAATGCAGTATGGCAGTTTCTCAGAAAATTGAGAATCAATCTCCCCAAGGACCCAGCAATACCACTCCTGGGTTTATACCTTAAAGATGCACAGTCCCATTCCAAAGGCATTAGCTCAACTATGTTCATAGCAGCATTACTTGTAATAGCAAGAACCTGGAAACAATCTAGATGTCCATCAACTGACGACTGGATTAACAAACTGTGGTACATCTACACAATGGAATACTACTCAGCAGTAAAAAAAAATGATACCCTAAAATTTGCAGGCAAATGGATCGATTTGGAGAACATCCTCCTGAGCCAGGTATCCCAAACTCAGAAATTTAAGCAGGGGATGTACTCACTCATTAGTGTTCTCTAAACAAACCAACAAACAAACAAGAAAAAAGCAAAGCATGCCCAAGCTGCAAGCCACAACCACTGAACAGCTTGGGATCATAAACATCCTGGACTGACTCCTTGGATCCCACTCCCCCTAGAGGAACACCTGACTCAGTCTTGTGGGTGGAGAGAGAAAACTGAATCTGCCAGGATGGAGACTGAACTTAGCAATATTGGGATAGTGGGACATTAGGACTGCTTCGTGCCTGCCCAGGGATGGATGGGGATTTGTGGAGAAGAAAGAATGACCTGATGTGGTGTGAGGAGGAAGGGACCTTGAGTAAGAATATACAAGGATAGAAAGTATGACTTCTTTGTTCATAATTATAATAAATAAAAAAGGAAAAAAAGAACACTCACATATATAAAAGAAATACAATAAAATTAAATAACACATTAAAACTCATACACTAATATGGAAGACTTCAACACCTCACTCTGACATGGATAGGTCAACCAGACAAAAAATTAACAGAAAAATAAACAATCAAACAGATATTCTTATTTAAACAGTCTTAACAGAGATATACAGAACATTCTACCCAGACAACAAAGAAAATATCTTCTAAAAAGAATTATCCCATGGAACATTCTCCAAACTTGACCACATATGCAGTTGAAAAGCAACTATATATAGATACAAAAATGGCAAAAAAAACTTTGTATTTTCAGAACAGCATAAATTAGTTAAAGTTCAACAACACCAGAAACCATGGAAAGCCTGCAAACTTAGTAAAACTGAATATTTCTCCATTTATCAATATCTTGGTCAAGAAAAATGTCAAAAAAACTAAAGACTTTTAGAATTTAATGAATATTAATCCATAAAATACTCATACTTATAGGACACAGTAAAAACATTGCTAAAATAAAAGTTTCTAACACTAATTGCCTGCATAAGTAATAGAGAATGTTCATACAAGGAGCCTAATATCATGGCTAAAACAAAAAGAAGCAAACTCACACAGAAAAAGTAGACTGCAGAAAATAATCAAACTCAGGGCTGAAATCAATTGAAAAGAAGTGAACAATGCAAAAAAAAAAAATCAATGAAACAAACATTCTGCTCTTTGAGATTGTCAAAAAGGTAAACAAACACTTTTTTAAACTAACCAAAAGGTAGCAAAAAAATATCCAAATTCACAAAATCAAAAGCAAAAAGTAGAATATTACAACAGACACCATGAAAATCCAGATAATCATGCTTCAAAACCATGTACTCCTCATAATCAGAACACCTAAAACTCATCGACAGCTTAGGCATCACCAATCAAAACTAAATCAAGAACAGATAAATGACTTCCATAAATCTATAGCCTTTAATGAAATAGCAACTGTAATTAAAAGTCTCCCAACCAATAAAATCTCAGAGCAAGCTTGTTTCAGTGTAGAATTCTATCAGAATTACAAAGAAATAATACCAGTACTCCACAAATTGTTCCATGTAGTAGACACAGAAGAACATTGCTAAACATTTTTATGAGGACACAGTCACCCTAATACTCAAAACACACAAAATACAACCAATAAAGAGAATTGCAGATAAATATTCCTCATGAAAATTGATACAAAAGTACTCAATAAAATAATGACAATCTGAATGCAAGAACATATAAAAGAAATCATTCACTATGATCAACTAGACTTCATCTCTGAAACGCAGAAATGGTTCAACATGTGGAAATCTGTCAATGTCATTTTATATATAAACAACCTGAAAGGAAAGAACAACATGATCATCTCATTAGATGTTAAAAAAGCCTTTGACAAAATACAACAATCTTTTATGATAAAGGCCTTGAAGAGCTCAGAGATACCAAAAACATGCCTAAACATAATAAAGACACTATAGAGTCAACCAACTGACAACATCAAACTAAACTGTGAGAAACTAAAAACAATGGAACTAAATTATAAAAAAAGAAATGAGTGTCCACTTTCTCCATACCTATTCAATATAGTATAAGTAGGCCTAACTACAGCAAAAAGACAAAAAGAATGTTAAGGTGACACAAATTGGAAAGGAAAATTTCAATGATTATTTGCAGAATATATATATATATACATATATATGTATATATCTTCTACCAGGGAACTCATACTGCTGATAAATACTTTTAGCAATGTGGCAGGATTCAAGATTAACTAAAAATATACCCCTTGTATAGACAAATGGTAAAAGCCGAAGAAAAAAATTAAGGAAACATCACCCCTTATAATAGTTGCTTATATTTTGGGAGTAACTTTAACCAAAGCAATGAAAGATCTATATAACAAGAACTGTAAGTCATTGAAGATTGAAATGAAAGAGGATATCAAAAAATGGAAAGATCTCCCAAGTTCTACAATAAGTAAGATTAACATAGTAAAAATGTCAATGTTATCAAAAGCAGTCTACAGATTTAATGCAATCCCTATCAAAATCCCAAGATAACTTTTTACAGAAATCAAAAGTATAATATTCAATTTTATTTGGTAACATAAAACCCAGTATCACTGAAACAATCCTATCCAATAAAGGAACTATAGACAGCATCACCATCTCTGACTTCAATCACTACTAGAGAGGTATGAAAATAAAAACCAGTTCTCTACTGGAATTAAAACAATGCAAATCAATGGCATTAAATTAAGGATTCTGACATTAATCCACATGCCTATGAACACCTTATTGTTGACAAAAAGCTAAAAATATACAATAGTAAAAAGAAAGCATCTTCAACAAATGGTGCTGGCATAACTGGATGGTAGCATGTAGAACTATGTAAATAGATTCATATATTTTACTCTGCACAAAAATCAAGTCCAAGCAGAACAATGGCCTGAACATTTATCCAGTTACAGTAAACCTGATAGAAAAGAAAGTAGCAAATAGACTTAAATGAATTAACACAGGAGATCATTTTTAAAAAATAATATTAGTAGCACAGAAACTGAGAGCAACAGGTAATAATTAAGACCTCCTGAAACAGAGAAGCTACTGTAAGGCAAAAAATACAGTAAAAGAAAAAAGAAATGACAGCCTATAAAATTAAAAAAAAATTTGTCAACCCCACATCTGAGAGTAGATTAATTTCTACTCAAGAATCTAGAGGTAAAAACCCAAATAATCCAATTAAGGAAATTGGGGTACTGAGCTAAATAGAGTATTCTTAACAGAAGATTCTCACATGACCAAAGACACTTAAAGAATTTTTCAACAGGGGGTGCACAGTTGAAAGGTGAGAGGTCAAGTGGTAATCTTTGATCCTGGAAGACAGTCCAACCAGACCAGAGCAGGCATAGTAGCAGTGCTACAGTGTGAGAGCAGCCTAGTCCCTGGGCACTCAGATAAAGGAACAGAGGCCAAACAGTGACTTCTGCTCCCTGAACTCAGACACTGAGGCAGGTCAAACTTTGGCACCAGAACACAGTTAACCAAGATCATGGCTAGCATCATAGCATTACAACCTCACATCAGCAGCTGGACAACCGAACACACAGCTGATTAAGTACATCAGACCAACAACATACTTAGAGCCAACCAAGAACTAACCAAGAGTGAATTAAAGAAACAATGGGAAGACATGAGTGCAAGAATACTTACAACAATACAAAGATCAACAGACACCATCAGAAAAACCAAGTGGTTCTGTAGCTTCAAGACCTGAACATAACAATAAAGAGAAAACAGAAGGAAACAACCTTAAAAACAGCTTAACAGAAGCCATCAAGATGATATAAAAAACTCCCTGAAGGAAACAGAAGAAAATACAAAAAGATAATTAGGAGAGATGAACAAAGCCCTGAAAGAAAGTAAAGAAAACAAAGAAAGAGAAAAAATAGTTGAAAAAATGTCACAGAAATCAAAATTGAAATAGAAGCAATAAAGAAGACAAAAACCTAGACAAAGCTAGAAATAAAATACCTGAAGAAAAGAACAGAAACCACAGACTCTTTAATAACCAACAGAATCAAAAAGATGGAAAAGAGAATCTCTGTAGTGGAAGAAACAATAGTGGAAATAGATACATTAGTTAAAGAAAACACTAAAGACAAAAAAGTCATAACACAAAATGTCCAGGAAATTTGAGACATCATGAAAAGGCTAAAACTGAGATAACTGGAATCAAAGAAGGAGAAGAACACCAGCTCAATGAACAGAAAATATATTCAACAAAATTATAGAAGAAAAGTTCTCCAATCTAAAGAAGTAAATGTCTATAAAAATTCGACCCACAAAAAGTCTGTTTTCCATATAATTATCAAGCCACTAAATCTACAGAAGAAAAGAAAAAAAAAACACCAAGAGATGCAAAGGAAAAAAGGCCAAATCACCTATAAAGGCAGACTCATCAGAATAACATTTGACTATTCACTGGAAACAATGAAAGCAAGAATATCTTGGTCAGACATTATACAGACACTAGAAGTGCATGGATGTCAACCTAGACTACAGTACCCAGCAAAACTATCAATCAACATAGATGGAGTAAACAAGATATTTCACAAAATACTTTAAACAAAATGTAATCACAAATCTACAATAAGCCTTAGAGGGAAAACTACAACCTAAGGACACCAGAAACACTCATGTAGCCACAAACACTTGACAGGCCCATAGAAAAACCCCAAAAATTGAAAATGCAAGCTAATATCAAAAATGACAGGAAATATCAATCATTGGTCATTAATATCCCTTAACATCAATGGACTGAATTCACCATTGAAAAATCACACGTGGTTACAAAAACAGAAACCATCTTGCTTCTGTATATAATAAACACACCTCCACTTTAAAGACAGATACAGGTTCAGAGTAAAGGGTTGAAAAAAGACTTGTTAATCAAATGACCCTAGGAAAAAAGCTGATTTAGCCATTCTAATATCTAACGAAATAGACTTTAAACTAAAATACATAAAAAGAATTCAAGATGTACACTACTTATTCATCTCAGGAAAAATTCACCAAGATTAAATATCAATTTTGAATATCTATGCCCCTAACAGAAGGGCACTTACATAAGTAAAAGAAACACTAATAAAACTTAAACCTTATATCAAACCTGGCACACTAATAGTGGGAGACTTCAATGCCCCACTTTCACCCATGGATAGGTCAACCAGACAGAAACTCAACAGAGAAATAAGGGATATGGCAGAAGTTATGACACAAATGGACATAGTTGATATATACCAAAACCTCCACCCATATACATATTTCTCAGTAACACATGGAGCTTTCTCTAAAACAGACAACATGCTAGGTCATAAAGAAAATATCAACAAGTACAAAAAAATGGGTATAACTCCTAGTATGATATCAGATCATCATGGTCTAAAGTTAGAGTTCAACAACATCAAATATCACAGAAAGCCTACCAACTCATGAAAACTAAACATCATTCAACTGAACCACTTCCGGGTCAAGGAAGAAATTAAGAAAGAAAGCAAAGACTTTATAGAATTTAAGAAAAATTAATCCACGACATATCCAAACTTATGGCATACAATGAAAGCAGGCTTAAGAAGAAAATTCATGGCACTAGATGCCTTCATGAAAAGACTAGAGGATTCCCAAACAAGAGATCTATCAGCACAGCTGAAATCCCTAGAATGATTAGAAACTAATTCACCTAGAATTAGTAGATTGCAGGGAATTACCAAACTTAGAGTTTAAATCAATACAATTGAAACAAAACGAAAAATTCCAAGAATCACTGAATCAGAGATGGTTTTTTGAGAAAGTTAGACAAACCTTTATCCAAAATAAACAAAGAAAACACAGAGAGAGTATACAAAGTAATAAAAACAGAAATGAAAGGGAAGAAATAACAACAGACTCCCAGGAAATCCAGAGAAATATCAGGTCATACTTTGAAAATCTATACTCCAGAAAAATGGAAAACCTAGAAGAAATGGAAAGATTTCTGGACAGGTACCATTTGCCAAAATTAAATCTAGATCAGATTTGAGACCTAAACAGACCTATAACACCAAAGGAAATTAAAGCTGTCCTTAAAAGTCGCCCCTCCAAAAAAATTCCAGGCCAGGATGGCTTCAGGGCAGAATTCTACCAGACATTCAAAAAGGAGCTAATACCAATACTCCTCTCAAACTGTTCCATACAGTAGAATCTGAAGGAATATTGCCAATTCTTTTTATGAGGCCACAATTACAAAAAGAAAGAGAATTACAGACCAATTTCTTACATGAAAATTGATGCTGAGAATTCCCTTTTTAAATCTGTACCCCATTTTTTGATAGGGTTATTCAGGATTTTGGGCTCTAAATTCTTGAGCTCTTTATATATCTTAGAGATCAGTCCTCTATCGCTTGTAGGGTTGGTGAAAATCTTTTCCCATTCTATAGGCTGTCGTTTTGTCCTATTGATAGTGTCCTTGGCTTTACAGAAGCATCTCAGTTGCAGGAGATCCTTAGATACTGAAAAAGCCTTTGTCAAAATTCAACATGCCTTTATGATAAAAGTCCTGGAGAGATCCGGAATACAGGGAAAATACCTAAATATAATAAAGGCAATTTACAAAAAGCCAACAGCCAACATCAAACTAAATGGAGAAAAACTCAAAGCAATCCCACTAAAATCAGGAACTAGACAAGGCTGTCCCATCTCCCCTTTTCTATTTAACATAGTTCTAAAAGTTTTAGCTAAAGCAATAAGAAAATGAAAGGAGATTAAAGGAATACAAATTGAAAAAAAAGAACCCACTCTCCTTTCTATCAAGTTCAGTATAGCTGGGTTTATGTTGAGGTCTTTGATCCACTTGGATTTGAGTTTTGTGCAGGGTGATCGGTTTGAATCTCTTTGTTTTATTCTACACAGTGCTATACAGTTATGCTAATACCATTTGTTAAAGATGCTATATTTTTTCCATTGAATAGTTTTTTTCTTTATAGTACAAATATCTTTGTAATATGTCAAAAACAAAATATGCAGATGAAATGGAGGTAGATATAACAAGTTGTACTTCTTGAAGTAACTCCTAATGGAAATGTGAAATTAGAAATACTGACATATAGGAACATATATACACAGGGAAGTCATTTAAATTTGATTTTAGGAAATTATTTCTATTGCTTTTCTCCCTTCTGGCAAATATCAAGTGTAGAAAAATTTCTTTGGAAATAAATTGTTTGTTACCTTCAGTAAGAACAGTTTTATGACTCACCAAAACACAAATACAATTGACCAAGTGATGAATCAGTATCATGTTAAAATTCAACATGGGAACATATTCCATTTGAAAATATTCTTTTATCATCTTTGAATTATGATGATGAGGCATTGGTGAGATGGCTCAGTAGTTAAGGAACTCACTGCTTTTCCAGAGGTCCTGAGTTCAATTACCAACAACCACATAATGGCTCATAGCAATGACAATAGATCTAATGCCCTCTTCTGACATTCATGTGTGCATTCAGTGCAGTACTCATACATAATGAACAAACAAGGAAACAAATAAATAAAATTTCAAAGAAAAGTAGAAATTTAAAAAAAATGTGATGTGATTATTAAAAGAAATTTGTGTATAGAAAAACACAGCTAACAAATCTACTATGTTATAAAGAAGTAACAAGTAGTTTGTTCTATTTTTAATTATCTGACAATATATCCAATAGCTATCTACAAGAATATATTAATAAATCTTTCTGCCTTTAGATTAAGCCACCTGCAAAGCCCTGAAAGAAATTGATTTGTGTTGTTCCTGATGTTTTCATGACCCTTGTAGAGCAATAAGATGCTTGTTTTTAAACAGCAGTGTTAAATAGAATAAGGGTAATTATTATTGACACATATTGTAATTACCAATAATATATTAGGTTCAAATGAAAAAGAATATTTTAGTCTTCACATGAAGTAATTGATATGTCAGCTTCCCATTTGTGTTAATAGCAAGTGGTCCCATGAATTCCAGTGTCAACAGAATAGAAATGTGATTTAATGTGTGTTCATCACAAATTCAAGCTGCTTTACTCAATGGAAAGAACAACAATGCTTTCCGAAAAAGATTCTTTCAGTGAAAAGCAATTTCTCCTCCACAGAGCATAATCAAATTCTTGCTGCCTTTCCAAGCACAGCCTGTGTACTGTTTTCCATGAGAGAAACCAATTCCTTTCAAGCCTTCTCTTATCTATCCAAAGGGAAATTTCTTTCTGAGGGACGAAATCTTTTATGTATAGTTATGGTCAAATGCTGTGCATGCTCAAGATTCATTGAATTAACCATGTATTAATCTAAACATACTTATGGAGAACTTCTTTTAGTTCCAAATATGTCCCCCATATCATTTCAGGGGGAATTGAATGACCAATATTATTTTAGTACAGGGCTAATAGTACAATAAGTGTATAAAGCATTAAAATGAAGCCCACAAATTTTTATATTTTAGCCTTGATTCAAATTTTAATCAAAATTTGCATGAAGTTTTTTCCTATCATGAAAACAAATGAAACAATAATTTAGAAAAATCTCTAAATTCACTCAAGAAATATTTGAAATAAAGCAGCTCGATTTATTTTAATTATTCATCACTATTTGAAGAATCTTCAGTAACACCATTAATATCCTCTGTTTTGTGATACTTCAGGGGAACTATTTTGTGAATCTACTAAAATTATTTTCCGTGAACATGATGTTTGTTTCTAATTAAAACAAGAAGACTGCTTAATTAAATTGTACCATATCACTTCTCAGCCTTTTGGCTAAGATCAATTGTACCACATTTTTTAAAAAAAAAAAAAAAATCAAATAATGAACTCATTACAAAAAGTTCAGTCATTAAACTAGAGTATAAATATATTGAATAAACATAGCCTTAAATGTTATATTAGCACAAATATTAAGTAATTGTCTCTATCAGCAGTAATATATGCTATTACAGTTAAGTATGATATGTCCCGCATAGACTTTCTTGGGATCTAGCAAGTTATCATATTTACAAAGACGATGAAAAGTTTAAATGATCAAACACAGCTGGAGGAAGTGCATCACAGAGGAAGTGTCTTTATAGGTTACACCTAAACTCTAAAACCTTTCTATTTGCTTCCTATCTTCCATTGTGTGACTAGATCTGACCACATACACCTATCACCATATTGTTTTCCCTCACCAGGGATTTAGAAGTAATAGACTCAAGGACTATGGGTTGACATCTCTAAAACTGTAAGCCCAAATAAGTCTTTTCAACATAAAATTTTTCTCTGAGATATTTTGATGTCAATTATTTAAAGTTAAATACACATACACACACACACAACATGTAAGCAAACATGCACTTATTATGAAGTTATATGGTGAGTTCAAAATTAGAAAAATTTGAAAATATGGCATGGTAATATACTTAAATTCTATTTTCTCTTCATGCTTTTCTGTTTAACAAAATGCTGCCAATAAAATAATCAAATTAATAGTTAACAGTGAAAATTAATTTTGTAATATTATCTATTTAAATTTTCAATATTATTACTTCATTTTAAATAAATATGTGAAGTCATTATTAGATAAAATAAGTATAAATTATATTATCCTTTTTTGATATGAGGCATCAAGAATTGTATATATATTATCTGTCTAAATGCCACATAATAAGCCATTCTGCTGTATGGTTTACTAAAAAGTTAAAACAAACCGAGATTAGCTGATTTCCTCTAATGAATTTATTTTGTGAGAATTTCTTGTTTGACTTTTCTTCATGACATATTTTAAGCTGTAATCAGTAAAACAAAACTATAATTTACAATAATAACTTTAGAAAACATGTTAATTATTGTTAAAGATTGAAATCATATATCTTTAATTTTCCTAACATATATTCCTTGAGAAAATAATGTTAGACACTAAAGCATAATTATTGAAAGATATTGCATGCCTTGTTTGTTCAGAAAAAATTTGCCTGAATTACTTTATGTTGTCTTTTCATAATTACTGATGTTATATTGAAAAACCAAAAGGTAGAAAGTTATATTCATAGGTACTATCCAATAGTAAATCTTCTCACATGAGAAACAAATAGGAGTGAAATAGCAAACCCTTAGTTCAGTTAAATTAGACAAAACTAAAAAGAAATATTGGACCTGAAGTACTCCAAATTGCACTGGCAACATCACCAAAATATCAGTATGCATCTGAAATTGAAATTCTTCTAAACTGTTTACATGGCATTAGGTCATGTGAAGGTAGGATAAAAAGAGAAAGCCAAATGCATTCATAATTGTGTTAGCACAAGGATAAACTTGTAAAGAAAGCATTACAACACAACCTGGAAAAAGATACATAAAAGAGATTCACATGAATGATAAATAATGTTTTCCTGACTTATTATAGAATGAAATATATGCGTGAGTGTAAAACATGTTTATGGGTTTGCATACTAATCAAGGTTTTCTAGAACCCTAGAGGGCTCCCTGTAGGTTGTTAACTATTTGTGGGTTAAAAGACCCTTTCACAGAAAGAATTATACTCTAATGCCAGAAAATAAATGGACTTGCTGGTGAGAATGAGAGCAAGCAGGCAAAGAAACCAAGCTTTCATCTTCTGTGTCAGTTATATAGGCTGCCAGCAGAAGGTTGGTCCATCTTAAAGACAAAAGTTCCTACATCAAACATCTGGATTAGAAGCAGTCCTTTACAAGCCGAATGTTTTAATAAACAAAAAAGAAAAAGCCTCAGTGGTGTACCTAACCATTTGGGGTTTTGATTAATTCTAGATACATTAAAGTTGATAACCAACAATTCACTGTTGAGAATTGGGTTTTTTTTTTTTGCATTTGTGTTTGCATGTGTGTATGATCACTGTGTGTGCGGGTGCTCTGTGTGATCAGAAATGAGCATAGGATTCTTGAGAGCTGGTGGTATAAGGCTGCAATAAGCCTCATGAATTTTGTGCTGGGAACTGGACCTCTCTGGTAAAGGAGGAAGTACTCCTAACTGTCATGTCATCTATCCAGCCCAGCTCACTCGATTTTGTATGATTATTAGATTTTGTTCTTCTAAAGATTCTTAGAAAGGCATAGAATAATTAAACATTATCTTCAGTTTCAACTTATTGAGAAGAAGTACAAATCATTCCTCTACTCAGTGTGCTATGTAGCTAGTAAAGGCCTGGCAGTGGATGAGCAAGGTGAGGAGCTGTCATATCATTTAATACAGAAATTTTTGGTGTTTTAATACTGAAATGCCAAAGAATTATTAAAACATAAATAAGATGATATATTTATATTTGTAAGAGTAGGAGATGATATTTTCCCTAAAATAGACATAGAACCATTTTCACTTCTTTTTTCATATATATATTTATTATTTGGTGTTTTTACATCATACACTCCATCAAATTCAGATAGCAGAACTCTCAGTTTCATGCCCACTCTTCTGATCTCCCCATTTCCAAACCATAATTGAGAATAGCCGAGATACAATCAGATAAACCTGTGGGCTTAAGGTTTCTTTGAAATTTAAAATTTCAGCCTTGATCATAATAGATAACTACTACTGATGTGAGTTTGCATGTACATTAGCCATGCTGTATCCAGAGGACAAGATTGTACCACATTTCTCCTCAACATTTTTTTTTCATCACCTCTTTGACAATGTTCCCTGGGCCATTATTGAGCATGCATATGGGGTTGAATTGATGTCCTATTTATGGCTGAACTCTCACTGTAGGTTATTTTTAGTATTTTAAATTGTTATATCTCCAGCTGTTTGCTCCATATATACTTAACGTTTCTTTGTTGACATAAAAAGTGTTTTCCCAAACATAAAATTATGAAGTAGTACGTGGATAATGAAGAGGTAGAATATCTTAGAATTTTTATTGTTATGATAACAAACATAACAAAAAACAACTTGAGAAGAAAAGGATTTAATTAATCTTATATCTTAACCTCATCCAGGGAAGTCAAGACAGGAACTCAAGTAGGGCAAGAACCTAGAAGCAGGAACTTGTTGCAGAAGATATTGAGGAGTGCTGCTTACTGGCTTGTTCCTGCTTAGTTTATTATGCTGTGTTCTTACACATCCCATGTCCACTTGTCAAGGGATGGAATCACTCATAATGTGCTTAGATCTCTCCTATCAATCACAAATTAAGAAAACACAAAATTGGGTGCTGGTGGCACACACCTGAAATTCTAGCACTCAGAAGGCAGAGGCAAGTAAATCTCGATGAGTTCAAGGCTATCCTGGCCTACAAAGTGAGTTGCAAACCAGCCAAAGCTGTTACATATAGCTGAACAAAGCAAACCCAACAAAATAAAACCAACCAATCAAACAAACAAAAGTTCTACCACGACTTTGAATGACTTGCTGTTTTAGATACCCATTGGAGGTCTGACTCTTTCTGAACACAAACTGAGGAGTGAATGGGGGAGGGATTGGAGGATGGAAGGGATGGAAGCTGTAGTTGGGATGAAAATAAGTGGATAAATTTAATTAATTAAAAAAAAACACTTAAAGGCTCGCCCACAATTTAATTATGCAGGGGAATTTTTTTTTCAAGTGAGATTTTCTTCTCCAAAATTACTCTAGCTTGTGAGGTGGACACAAAACTGAACAACACAATTGACTCCATGTCAACTTTATATATATTACTGTTAAGTCATAACCTTTCCTTTATTATTCTCATATTAATAATTTTATTTTAACATAAAATATTCCAAATTTAAAAGGTGCGTAGGCTTTTTTTTCTTCTTTATTTATTTTGTATTTATCAAGAAAAACAGTAAAATGAATTTAAAATGCTGATAAGTTAACAATAACTCTAAAGAAAATAAAAATCATAAATGTGACTTATCAAGGGTGATAATGCAAATAAGTTTGATATACATAAAATTACTTTGTGTTCAGCTTTCCCTCTGAATTTTTTTTCTATCCCTGTATATCCTTATTCAAGGTCCCTTCCCCCTCCTGCCACATCAGTTTATTTTTTCTGCTCTGCAACTCCTCATCCCCTCCCTGGGCAGGCAGCAGACAGTCCTATGGACCCACTGACCCAATATTGCTTAGTTCAGTCTCCACTCCTGGCAGATACAGTTTTCTCCCCCCTCCCTCAAGAGTGAGTCAGGTGTTCCTTTAGGTGGAGTGGAATGCGATGGGTCATTTTAGAGTGTTTTTGATCCCAAGATGTTCAGTGGTTGTAGCTTGAAGCTCGGGCATGCTTGGCTTTTTTCTTGTTTCTTTGTTTAGAGACCACTAATAAGTGAGTACATCCCCTGTTTATCTTTCTGAGTTTGTGATACCTCTCTCCAGAGGATATTCTCCAAATCCATCCATTTGCCTGCAAATTTTAGGATATCATTTTTTCTTACTGCTGAGTAGTATTCCATTGTGTAGATGTACCACAGTTTGCTAATCCATTCTTCAGTTGAGGGACATCTAGGTTGTTTCCAGGTTCTTGCTATTACAAATGATGCTGCTGTGAACATAGTTGAGTTAATAACTTTGGAGTGTGAATGTGCATCTTGAGGGTATACACCCAGAAGTGGTATTGTTGGGTCCCTGGGGATATTGATTCTCAATTTTCTGAGAAACCGCCATACTGCATTCCAAAGTGGCTGAACAAGCTTACACTCCCACCAACAATGGAGGAGTGTTCCAATTGATCTGCATCCTCTCCAACATATGCTGCCATCTGTGCCTTTTATCTTAGCCAGTCTAACAGGTGATAGGTGGTACATCAAAGTTGTTTTCATTTGCATTTCTCTGATGGCTAAAGATGATGAGTACTTTTTCAGGTGCCTTTCAGCCATTCGTAGTTCCTCTGCTGAGAATACCCTTTTTAGATCTGAACCCGATTTTTTGATTGGGTTATTTATTCAAGGATTTAGGCTCTAGATTCTTGAGCTCTTTATATATCTTAGAGATCAGTCCTCTATCACTGTTTGGGTTGGTGAAAATCTTTTCCCATTCTGTAAGCTGTCATTTTGTCCTATTGACAGTGTTCTTGGCTTTACAGAGGCTTCCTAGCTTCAGGTGATCCTACTTATTGATAGTTGGTCTTAGTGTCTGTGCCACTGGTGTTATATTTAGGAAGTGGTCGCCTGTGACAATTCGTAGAAGTGTATTTCCCACTTTCTTTTCATTCAAGTTCAAAGTGGCTGGGTTTATGTTGAGGTATTTGATCCCCTAGGATTTGAGTTTTGTGAAGGGTGACAGGCTTGGATCTATTTGCATTTTTCTACACTCTTCCATCCAGCTATGCCAACACCATTTGTTAAATATAAGATCTTTTTTCCATTGAATGTTTTGGGCCTCTTTGTCAAATGAGCTAGTGCTGCTCATGAGCTCCACAAAAGCTCATGTAAAGTGGTAGTGTTATAAGTAATGGAGAGAAAGCATCTGGGGAAAATATCAATGATGCTTTAAAATTTTCTAAAGTAAAATTTATAAAGTCTTGGAGTTTTGGTGCCTTAAAATCAAAAGTAAGTAATATATTTTCTTATTCCAAAAGGGAAGAGACACAATCACTATGTAACCAAATTAAAAGCAAAGTCCAATAGAAAGCTCAGTGTTAGACTTCTGGGACCCACAATCCTCTGGGCTTCAAAGGGGTTAGTAGAGTCACTCATCTGTCTGTATCATCTACAGCCATGCAACTTATCTCCTGGTGTTGGGTGTCTTCTAAATACTGGGATCTCTAGTACATCTAGATTGCATCCACAGCAGTAGTCTCTGCAAGGCTCTCTTCAGAGACTCTTAACACCATCACATGGCCAAGCCTCTATGTCTCCATGATCTCTGAAAGTCTGGAATTTTCTTTGCTACTATGGCTGCAGCTTCATCAATGACCTCTCTTGGCTTCTCACAGCGTCAGGCCTTAGCTGCTTTCCCAGATACACTAAGACCTTCAAACCAGTAAAACCTGGGAGACTCTTACATATTATCAAGTTTATCTGACATCATGAAATATTTAATTTTCACCTGACAAGTTGACATAAACCTGGTTAGTCAACTTGACATAAAACTAACCAGCACAGAATGTGAATTAGGATACAAAGGAAAGTAAGTGGTGTCACATGTGAAGGCAATACTTCAGTTTCAGTATAAAATATAGTTAGGACTTACAAAAACATTTCAAATGAAGATAACTGTGTTAAAATAATTTAAAAATTTTGAATATTGAAGCACATTTATCTTAATACTCATTATAGTGAGAATTAGTTTTCCAAGTAAATGGTGGTACTTAAATGCAAATTTTTAAGGCAGGTATTATTTTTTTAATATAAATGCTAGCATTCATTGAATTATCAAAAAATTTTATATTCGTGGGGAATTGAAAATCTAGAAAGGAAAAGAAAGATAACTTTTCAAAACCTTTAGGTGTCTAATTGTCTTGTATAAGTATACTAGTTCTATGTATTTGAAAACAAAATCGTGTTTTTTTAACATTTGGGAACACTTCCAGATATAATTTTTCTTATCACTAATATAAATAGCAAATATTTCAGCAATACATTTATGTTAAATGCCCTCTTTTGCTCATTTTAGATATTTCTAGAGAAGAGCAAAGAAGGCTTTTCATAAAAACTCCCAGGATTGGAGACAAAAGCAATTAAGGTAACAGGAAAAAAGTATCAGGTGCATCTTTGTTTTGTCTTTTGTTTGGAGAGGAAAACTTTTATATACATATATATTTATTTATTTTTTTTATAAATAATGTCTCATTTTTATCCATGTATCATATTGCTCAAACTCCCTTCCCCCTCCTGTCACTCCCAGTCACTCTCTCTTCTCTCCATCTCCTTATCCCCTGCCTCGCAATGGCAAGAGGTTCAAGGTTCCAAGGTGGCTTAGGTCAGCATCCATTCCAGGCAGGTCCGCTTTCCTCATTCCAGCATCAACACTGGATCAGGTGTTGCACTGGAGGGAATTAGCTCCAAGGTGCCAGTCCAAGGTGTTTCAGATCATGAGCTGTTCAGTGGTTATGGTTTGCAGGTTGAGAATGTTTTGTTTTTTGTTTAAAATCCACTAATGAGTGAATACATCCCCTGCTTATCTTTCTGGGTTTTTGATACCACGCTCAGGAGGATATTCTCCATATCCATCCATTTATCAGCAAATTTTAGAATATCATTTTTTTCTTACTGCTGAGTAGTACTCCATTGTGTAGATGTACCACAGTTTGTTAATCCATTCTTCAGTTGGGAGCATCTAGGTTGCTTCTAGGTTCTTGCTACTATGAAAAATGCTGCTATGAACATAGGGGAGCTAATGCTTTTGGGGTGTGAATGTGAGTCTTTAGGGAATATGTATGTCTAAGAGTGGTATTGCTGGATCCTTGGGAAGATTGATTCTCAGTTTTCTGGGAATCAGGGAGACTGCATTCCAGAGTGGCTGAAAAATTTACACTCCCACCAAAAATGGAGGAGTGTTCCCTTGGCTCTTAATCCTCTGAAGCATAGGCTATCATCCCTGCTTATAATCTTAGGCATTCTTACAGGTGTAGCGTGGTATCTCAAAGTTGTTCTGATTGGCATTTCTCTGATGGCTAAAGATGTTAAGCACTTTTTCATGCGCCTTTCAGCCATTTGTAATTATCCTCCTGAGAGTTCCCTTTTTAGTTTTAAATCTCATTTTCTAATTTGGTTTTTAAGGGTATTGGACTCTAGTTTTTTGAGTTCCATATATATTTTAGAGATCAATTCTCTGTCACTTGTAGGGTTGGTAAAAATCTTTACCCATTCTGTAGGCTGTCCATTTGTCTTACTGACTGTACACTTGGCTTTACAGAAGCTTTTCAGATTCAGGGGGTCCCACTTATTGATTGTTGTTCTTAGAGTCTGTGTCACCGGTGTTATATTTAGGAAGTGGTCACCAGTGCCAATGCACTGGAGGGTATTACTCACATTCTTTTCTATCAAGTTCAGTGTAGCTGGGTTTATGTTGAGGTCTTTTATCCACTTGGATTTAAGTTTTACACAAGGTGATAGGTTTGGATCTATGTGCATTTTTCTATATACTGCCATCACTTATGCCAACACCATTTGTTGAAGATACTATCTTTATTTCCATTGAATATATTTGAACTCTTTGTCAAAAATCAAGTGTTCAGAGGTGTGTGGGTTAATGCCTGGGTCATCAATTCATTTCCATTGATCCATAAGTCTGTTTTTATGCCAATACCAAGCTTTTTTTTATTATTATTACTGTGGCTCTGTAGTATAATTTGAAGGTGGGGATGGTGATGCCTCTTCAGGTTCTTTTGTTGAGCAAGATTGTTTTGCAAATCCTGGCTTCCTGTTATTCCAAATAAAATTAAGTATTGTTCTCTCAAGGTCTATAAAATGTTGTGTTGAGATTTTGATGGAAATTGCATTGAATCTGTAGATTGCTGTTGGTAAGATTGCCATTTTCACTATGTTAATCCTACCTATCCTGAAATATGGGAGATCTTTCCATTTTCTTATATCCTCTTCAATTTCTTTCTTCAGAGATTTAATTTTTTTGTCAAAAATATCTGATACATTTTTGGTTATAGTTACACCAAGGTATTTATTACTATTTGCATCTATTATAAAAGGTGATATTTTTCTTATTTCTTTTTCAGCTCTTTTATCTTTAGTGTATAAGAGGTCTACCGATTTCTATGAGTTAATCTTGTATCCTGCTACATTGCTAAAAGTATTTATCAGCTGAATAAGTTCTGTGGTAGAATTTTGTGGGTCACTTTTGTATACAATCATGTCATCTGTAATTAGAAATATTTTGACCTCTTCCTTTCCAATTTGTATCCCCTTAATCTCCTTTCATTCTTTTATTGTTTTAGCTAAAACTTCAAGAACTATGTTGAATAGATAAGGGCTCAGGGGACACCCTTGTCTGGTACCTTATTTTAGTGTAATTGTTTTGAGAATTTCTCCCTTTAGTTTGATTTTGGTCATCTGCTTGTTGTAAATTGCCCTATTATATTTAGATATCTTTCCTGCATTCCTGATCTCTCCAGGACTTTTATCATGAAAGAGTGTTGGATTTTGTCAAAGGCTTTTTCAGCATCTATGGAAATGATTATGTGTTTTTTTCCTTTAATTAGTTTATATGATGGATGATACTTACAGTTTTCCATATGTTGAACCATTCCTGCATTTCTGGGATGAAGTCTACTTGATCATGGTGGATATGTTTTATATGTTTTTGTATACGATTTGCCAGAATTTTGTTAAGAATTTTTGCATCAATGTTCATGAGAGAAATTGGTCTGTAATTCTCTTTCTTTGTTGAGTCTTTGAGTGGCTTGGCTATCAGGGTTTTTGTGGACTCATAAAAAGAATTCGGCAATGTTCCTTTAGTTCTACTATACAGAAGAGTTTGAGGAGTATTGATATTAGCTCTTCTTTGAATGTTTGCCAGAACTCAGCACTGAAACCATATGGACTTGGGCTTCTTTTATTTTAGAGACTTTTAATGACACCTTCAATTTCCTTCGGTGTTGTAGGACACTTTAGGTCTTTAGTCTGGTCTTGATTTAATTTTGGTAAATGATACTCCTCCAGAAAGCTGTACATTTCTTCTAAGTTCTCCATTTTTGTGGAGTATAGATTTTCAAAGTATGACCTGATAATTCTTTGGATTTGCTGGGGGCCTGTTGTTATGTTCTCCTTTTCATTTCTGATATTATTGATTTGGATACTCTCTCTCTGCTTTTTGGTTAGTTTGGATAAGGGTTTATCTATCTCATTAACTTTCTCAAAAAACCAATCTTTGATTCTTTGATTTTTTTTTCTTTCAATTGTGTTGATTTCAGGTCTAAGTTTGATTATTTCCTGCCATGTATTCCTTCTAGGTGAATTTGCTTATAATTTTTCGAGGGCCCTCAGCCATACTGATAGTTCTTTTATGTGGGATTTCTCTAGTATTTTCCTGTAGGCATGTAGTACTATGAATTTTCCCCTTAAGACTGCTTTCATTGTATTCCATAATTTGGGGAATGTCGTGGATTCATTTTCGTTGAAATCTAGGAAGTCTTTGATTTTTTTTTTTTAATTTCTTCCTTCCTTCCAGAGGTAGGTCAGTTGAGTGATGTTTTGTTTCCATGAGATAGTAGGCTTTCTGTGATTCTTGATGTTGTTGAACTCTAACATTTGACCCTGGTGATCTGAAATGGTACAAGGTGTTATATACATTTCTTGGTACCTGTTGATATTTCCTTTATGACCTAGTATGTGGTCAATTTTAGAGAAAGTTCTATGGGGTTCAAGAAAATATTTGTATTTCTTTTTGTTTGGATGGAGGGTTCGGTATATATCTACTAAATACATTTATGTCATAACGTGCTATATACCTTATTTCTCTGTTGAGTTTCTGTCTGGTTGACCTATCCAAGGGTGAAAGTGGGGTACTGAAATCTCCCAGTATTTGTCTGTCAGGTTTGATAAGGGGTTTAAACTTCAGAAGTGTTTCTTTTACATATATAGGTCCCCTTGTGTTGGAGGCATAGATATTCAGGATTGAGATTTCATCTTGGTGAATTTTTCCTGAGATGAATAAATAGTGACCATCCTGATCTCTTTTTATTTATTTTAGTTTAAAGTCTATTTTGTTAGATATTAGAATGTCTACACCAGATTGTTTCTTTTTTTGTGGTTATTGTCTATTAATTAATTAATTTATTTATTTATTTATTTTTCTTTTTTATTATTATTATGAATAAAGAAGTCACATTTTCTATCCTTGTATATCCTTATTCAATGTCCCTTCCCCCTCCCACCACATCAGGTGATTCTCCCTTCTCCACAAATCCCCATCCCCACCAGTGGGCAGGCAATCCCAAGGTCCCAATATTGCTGAGTTCAGCCTCCAATACTGGCAAATCCAGTTTTCTCCCCCCAACATCAAGACTGAGTCAGATGTTCCTCTAGGGGGAATGGGATCCAAGGAGTCAGTCCAAGGTGTTTCAGATCCCAAGCTGTTCACTGTTTGTGATTTGCAGCTTGGGCATGTTTGCTTTTTTGTTTTGTTTTGCTTTGTTTTGTTTTTGCTTTGTTTTGTTTTGTTTAGTCCACTAATGAGTGAGTCCATCACCTGCTTATATTTCTGGGTTTGTGATACCTCGCTCAGGGAGATATTCTCCAAATCCATCCATTTGCCTGCAAATTTTAGGATATCAGTTTTTCTTAGTGTTGAGTAGTACTCCATTGTGTAGATGTACCACAGTTTGTTAATCCATTCCTCAGTTGAGGGGCACCTAGGTTGTTTCCAGGTTCTTGCTATTACGAATAACGCTGCTGTGAACATAGTTGAGGTAATGTCATTGGAGTGCTACTGTGCATCTTCAGGGTATACACCCAGAAGTGGTACTGCTGGGTCCTTGTTGAGAGAGATTCTCAGTTTTCTGACAAACCACATACTGCATTCCAAAGTGCCTGAACAAGCTTATACTCCCACCAACAATAGAAGAGTGTTCCTCTTGCTCCGCAGCCTCTCCAGCATAGGCTGTCATCTGTGCCTTTTATCTCAGCCAATATGATAGGTGTCAGGTGGTATCCCAAAGTTGTTTTGATTTGCATTTCTCTGATGGCTAAAGATCATGAGTAGTTTTTCAAATGCCTTTTAGCCATTCGTAATTCTTCTGCTGAGAATTCCCTTTTTAGTTCTGAACCCCATTTTTTGATTGGGTTATTTAAGGTTTTTGGCTCTAGATTCTTGAATTCTTTATATATCTTAGAGATCAATACTCTATCACTTGTGGGGTTGATGAAATCTTTTCCCATTCTGTAGGCTGTCATTTTGTCCTATTGATAGTGTCCTTGGCTTTACAGAAGCATCTCAGTTGCAGGAGATCCCACTTAGTGATTGTTGTTCTTAGTGTCTGTGCCACTGGTGTTATATTTAGGAAGTGGTCACTTGTGCCAATTCGTAGAAGTGTATTTCCCACTTTCTTTTCTATCAAGTTCAAAGTGGCTGGGTTTATGTTGAGGTATTGATCCACTTGTATTTGAGTTTTGTGCAGGGCGACAGGCTATCTATTTGCATTTTTCTACACACTACCATCCAGCTATGCCAACACAATTTGTTAAATATACTATCTTTTCTCCATTGATTATTTTGAGGCTCTTTGTGGAAGATCAGGTGTTCATAGGTTTTTGGATTAATGTCTGGATCCTCAAATCTACTCCATTGATCTACAAGTCTGTTTTTATATCAGTACCAGGCTGTTTGTTTCTTATGGCCATTTGATTTTAATGTCTTTTCCCAACCCTTTACTCTGAGCCTGTGTCTGTTGTTAAAGTTGACATGCATTTCTTATATGCAGCAGAAAGATGGTTTTTGTTTTGTATCTATCATGTTAGTTTTCTTTTCATAGGTGGAATGCGTCCATTGATAGTAAGGGATTTTAATGACAAGTTGACAAGTGAGCAATATTTCCCATCATTTTTTGTAGTAGCTTGCATTTTGTTTTTTTAGTGGCGGGGGTTTCTTATGTGGGCTTATCAAATGTTTGTGATTACATAAGTGTTTCTGGTTTTCTTAGGTTGGAGTTTTCCCTCTAGGGCTTTTTGCTGGGCAGTGTTTGTGGTTAGGTATTGTTTGAATCTTGTTATGTTGTGAAACATCTTGTTTACTCCATCTATGTTGATTGATAGTTTTGCTGGTTACAATGTTCTAGGTTAGTGTCCATGTACTTTAAGTGTCTGTATAATGTCTGACCAGGACCTTCTTGCTTTCTTTGTTTCCACTGAATAATCGGGTATTACTCTTATTGGTCCCCCATCATATATTATTTGACCTTTTTCCTTTGCAGCTCTTACTATTTTTTTCTCTATTCTTTAGGTTTCAAGCCTTGATTTTTATATGGCAAGCAGTCTTCTCTTTCAGGTCTAGTCTATTTGGCATTCTGTAAGCTTTTTGTAACTTTATAGGTATTTCCTTCTTTAGGTTGGGGAAGTTTTCTTCTATGCTTTTGTTGAATATATTTCCTGTGACTTTGAGCTGGTATTCTTTTCCTTCTCCTATTCCAATTATTCTCAGGTTTGGTCTTTTCATAGTGTCCCAAATTTCCTGGACATTTTGTGTTATGACTTTTTTGTTATTACTGTTTTCTTAAACTGATGTATCTATTACCAATATTGAGTCTTCCACCCAAGAAATTTTCTCTTCCATCACTTGGATTCTGTTGGTTATGCTTGAATTTGTATTTCCAGGTCATTTTTTAGGTTTTCTATTTCTAGTTTTGTCTCAGTTTGTGCCTTCTCTATTGCTTCTATTTAGGTTTTTAATTCTTGGCAAATTTCTTTGACCTGTTTGTTTTCTTTTTCTTGATTTTTTTTCAGGGCTTTGTTCATCTCTTCTCATTATCTGTTTGTATTTTCTTCTATTTCTTTAAGGGAATTTTTTATATCCATTTTAAAGGTTTTTATTACTTTCATAATATGTTTTTTAATATTTTTCCTTCTGTCTCCCTTCATTGTTATATTCAGATCTTGAAGCTATAGAACCACTTTCTTTTTCTGGTAGTGTCTTGTTGACTTTTGTATTGTTGTATATATTCTTTCACTGGGGTCTGCACATTGTTTCCACAATTCACTTTTGGTTAGTTCTTGGTCAGCTCCTAGTGAGTTGTTGGTCTAAGGGCTCTTAAGGCTCTGAAGGATCTTAATTAGCTATATGCTCAGAGGGTCATCTGTTCTTGTGAGGTGACAGTGTTATGCCAGTTGTCAACTCTTGACCTCTTACCTCTCAGTTGTGAGCCCAGGTACTTGGTTGTTCCCAAGCTGCTATTACATCAGCTGTGTACTGGGTGGGCTGTGCTCTGTGCCAAAGCCAAGAGGCCCTCCCAGGGCTCATTTTCAAATGGTGGAAGTCACCTTCTGAACTCTGATCTCTCAGCTGTGCTTTTAGGTACTCCTCTGCTCTCTTGCTATTATGCCAGCTCTTTCTGTGCAGATTGTGTTCCCTGCCCAAGAGAAGCTGGATTGCTTACCTTCAAGGCATGTGCTCAGGATCAAGGGACCCAGCTGTTGCCCCATTGTTACTTATCCAGCTGCATTCTGGGCGGGCAGTGGTCTCGGCTGCAAAAGTGATGTGGTCGAATAGGGCCTGGGTTCAGGGGTGGACGTCACCTTCTCAACACATGATCGGGTTTACCAGCTCAGCCATGTTCTCTGCTCAGCTTCCTGAAGCAGCACAAACAGCACGCCATACCACACAAAGTGGTACTTTTAATTTTTATTTGGATAGACTCCCTGCAAATAGCAGAAAGCAATCATGTAAAACAAACAAAGATTAACTACCTAAGAGACTTTAGGAGATAAGTGGCATTTATATACTTAATAGTTCTTCTAGTTTCATAGCGTTTTCTTCACAACCATTGTGCATTTTTTAATATATGTTATGATTTCTCAGAGTACATTTTATTACCTTGGATAGAACAAAAGACATAGCATTGGTTTGCTCTTAGATGATTATTTAGAATAAATTTGTATCTTTTTACACAAACACACTATCATTAAGGTATTTAAAAATAACTCAAGAAAGAATACTTTGGATATCATAAACAATTACAGTGTTACAGTGTATTTTTACTTAAAATATTCTAAAATATGTTATTTTATTTTCAATATGAAATACTATAAAAATATTGAAGGGCCCCTCTTTACATTATTTTTACAACTAAACCCTTGTAAAATGAGGAAAATGAAATTACTGCTCCTGTCAGTTTACATAATGACAACTCATCCAAAGTTCCTTGTTAGAATACTAGGAGTATTCTGATGTTTGTCACTTTGTATTTTGCTTTTACCAAATCTAATATTAACTAACGTACATGTGTACATGTCTGTGTGTTGGTATCTACATGTAAGTGCAGGTATTCTCACTGGTCAGAACAGTGGTTGGATGCTCTGGGGCTGCTGCTACATGCAGTTGTTAGCTCCTCAGGGTAAATTCAGGGAACCAGATTCAAGTGCTTGGTAAGAAAAGTATACATGGCTGGCACTGTACATATATCCTGTCCCACCTTATACATTTTTATAAGCTTCAAAACTATACTATGAGAATTCCCTATATGTCAACAAAGACAAACTGCAGGGAGTTAGTAATTTCCTTGCTATTACATTGGTGAGTGGTTGAGGAAGGTGTATGCTGGTTGTTTAGCTGATGCTTTTCATTAAAATATCTAGTGATGATAAAATTATTTGCTAACATCTTTTATACTACAGATGAATAGAAAACAGCATGCTGCTAAAAACATTGATCTAGAAAGCCTTTGAATTCCAAATTAATAAGCTTGAAATATAAGAAATTATCTAAGTATGACATTTGTTTACTAGAGTATAACTGCAAATAACAAAAGGCAGAAAAATAGCAATTATTAACTAAAGGGCTAAAGACAAAATACTAGCCAATAAGAGGGCAAATAAATACTTTCCCTTAGCCAACTTTATAGCATGAACTAATATATTAGGTAGAATTATAGGTTACCAATAGCTAAAACAAGAAATCCCCACTTGATGTGGGTGGTCAGAACTTTTATTCTTTGAAAAACCATTATATGATCTTAGTTGCTGAGCCATCTCTCTAGCTCTTTTTCTTCCAAAACCCACTACTCTTTCCCTCTCTCTTTTTCTCTCTCTCCTACTGATACTGGGGTGCTTAGTCTCATTAATTAAAGAATTTAGAAATGGAAACCTGAATACAAGTTTTGCTTTCTTTTATTTTTTAATTTAAAAGAAAATCATAAAGAAAAAAAACCTATAAATCTCAGCAGCTCCCTGAAGGAGTACAATGGAGAGCACCCACTTTAAATTCTTACTTTCTGTTAACAATTCAACAAGCAGTTTTCTCAATATCTCAACAAGTGGCCCTCAATACCTCTGGAATGCATGTCTTCCTAAAAAATTGCCCCTAACCATTTCTGTTTTTTACTTAAGACCTCAGTGTGACTCATGCCCTGGTAAAGTACAAAAAGGACTTCTCATCTTGAAATTCCTAGGTTAAGGCTGAGGAAACACTACTGATGACCGAGACTGACCAAGTTAAATGCACAGCTAGAAAACAAATTGGCTGATGGGTGTAAAATTCTTTTTTTAAAAAATATATATATATAAAATAAAGTTTCAATTTTTTATTTATGTATCCCTTTGTTCCACCTCCCTTCCCCCTCCTAACACTTCCTGATCCGTATTCAACCTCCCTCCCTACCAAATTTACCATCCCCTCCCCAAGAAGGGCAAGAAGTCCCATGCTAGATTAGCTCAGCATCCACTCCAGTCAAATCTGATGTCTTCATCCTAATATCCAGACCAGGTTAGATGATCCTCTGGAGGTAATGTGGTCAAAGGTGCCAGTCCATGCACAGAAACACAGTATGGAACCTCCCCTTGAGGCTCCACATATTGTCTGAGCCAATGGACAGTTGCCTATTCTTGAAGGGCTTAGTTCCTTTTCCAGATGATTCCCAGGTGGCTGTTTGTGATTCAGTGAGCTCCCCAGAGCTCCAGCCAGGCCTTTTAAAATCTAACTATGGTATGACATATTTTAAGAATTTCAGAATAAATTAGTAAAAAGACAAGTCCAAAATGTGTGAACTGCTAAAGTTATTCAAAAGCAAACATTTCAGACTGCTTGCTCTTAAATTATAATCAACTAGAAATTAATAATGCAATTCTATGGTCTGCAGGTTTAAGGAAATTAAGAAACTAATATTAGGGTCTGGGGAATGAGTAATGGTGAAGTTACAATAAGCACAAATGTGAACCACAGTTTGGGTATTAAAATTTCATGAAAGTGCTGTGGGAGAGGCAGCCCATATGAAATTCCAATTTTTTGAGGACAGAAAAGAGAGATTCCCAGAGCAAGTTGGTGAGTGACTTGATATAGATTTAATAGTTATAGATTTGCATGGAAAACTGTTTCAATGATTACAGTTGCAGAAAAATTAATTGAGAATAATTACTGTCATCAATCTTGGTTGCTCACATGCACATGAACTTACATGTATATATGTACAGACACATACATGTACAAGCAGGGAAAACTGCATTTGCAAACATGTGCAGCATACATACACAGACCAATTAACTTGCAACACTTAAGGCTTTTAAGGAAATATAAATGATAGTTAACATATTTCAAAGCAAGCTAGATCAAACCCAGATAATTATATTTCTGCCACATGTAAAGGAAAAGATTACATGTTGTTGCTTTTTTTATTCTTATTCTTTGGCTCTTTGTTCTTTTGGAGAGCTAATTGCTCAGTTCCCAAACATATCACACATAGAATCTTATTATTACTTATAAATGTCTAGCCTTAGCATGACTTGTTTCTAGCCAACTTTTCTTAAATTATTCTCTCTAAATTTTCTTACTTCTGTATATCTTATTTTCATTCTTAGGCTGTGGATGGCTGTGTGACTGAGTGGCTGGCCCCTAGCGTCTTTCTCTCCATGCTCTTTGCTTTTTCTTCTTATGCTCTTTTTCTCCTTTCATTTATTCTCTCTCTCTGTCAGTTTTGCCTATCTCTCTACTGCCTTGCTATTGGCCATTTTGCTCTTTATGAGGCCAGTCAGGTGTTTTATAATAATACAGCTTCACAGAGATAAACAAAAGCAACAAAAAGGAATCCAACACATCTTTGCATCATTAAAATAAGTGCTCCACAGCATAAACAGATACAACATACCTTAAACTAATATTATACTACAGTTATATGACTTTTCTTTAATTATCCTAGAAAATCAAAGAATTAAATGACTCATTTAATGAGGAAAATGTTATTAGTGCTTCAGTAATAGATTAGAATTTTACAAATAAAACTTTATAAAAATTTCCTTATACATTGATTTGAAATTTTCTTTTTTTAACTAAATAATATATTTTTTTAAATTTTGCAGTTTTGTATACTAGATGCATTGCATCTGAATTTCTTTTTTCTTATTTTTATTGTTTTTTAAAATCAATGTCAATCTTTATATAAAAAAACAACACATTCAGAATTGATTTTAAAAAACCCATTCAGTAATAAAACTTCTCTTTTCTCTAAGATACATGAAACATAAAAAGTATGATGTAAAGATCCTCAAGTCAGGTGAGGCTCAGTTACAGATAAATAAAACACAGTAAGTCACAGCTAATGCCCACAGATGCACTATGGCCACCACAAATTTCTGCTAAGCAATCCTTCTATACAGTCAAACCAGAAGTTTCTTTTTGTTTTGTTTTGGCGTGTGTGTGTGTGTGTGTATGTGTGTGTGTGTATGTGTGTGTGTGTGCGTGTGTGTGTGTGTGTGTGTCTGTGTGTGTCTGTGTGTGCATGTGTTTTAAACACCCATCATCTTTCAATAAAATAAGAATATTTTTGCTTAAAGCCCACTAATGATTGAGTACATCCCCAGCTTATCCTTCTGGGTTTGTGAGATCTCACTCAGGAGAATATTCTCCAAATCCATCCATTTGCCTCAAATTTTAGTATATCATTTTTTCTTACTACTGAGTAGTACTCCATTGTGTAGATGTACCATAGTTTGTTAAATCAATCCTCAGTTGAGGGCCACCTAGGTTGTTTCCAGGTTCTTCCTGTTACAAATCATGCTGCTATGAACATAGTTGACAAAATGTAGCTAAAAATATTTTTTGTCTTTAAAAAATTTAATTTATAGAATAACATCTTTTTTATCCATGTATCCCCTTGCTCCCCCTCCCTTCCTCCTCCAAACTGCTCCAGGTCAGCATTCAGCCTTCCTCCTCCCCATCCCCCAGTTACCTCCCCAAAAAGGGCAAGAAGTCCGAAGGTGGATTAGCTCAGCATCCACTCTAGGCAAATCCAATGTCCTTATGCTAATATCAAGAATAGGTTAGGTGTTCCTCTTGGATGAAAGGGCTCTGAAGGGCTAGTTTGTGCAGAGAAATACAGTCTGATCCCTCTCCTTGAGGCTCCACATACTGGCCATGTCAGTGGATGGGTTCCTCCTATCTTCGAATGGCCTAGCTCTTTTTCATGATGGTTTCCAGGTGACTGTTCTTGATTCAGTGAGCTCTCCAGAGCTCCACTCAGCCATCACTGTGAGAATTTTCTTCATAATCCCTGTCCCCTTGCTCATACAGAGTCCTCTTTCCCACTCTCAGATGGACCAGGAACTCAGCCCACTGCTCAGCCATGTATCCATGCCTCTACCTCTATTCATTGTTGGATGTAAGTTCTGTGATGGCTCTTACGATGGCTATTCATTTGATTAGAGAGGAAGTCAAGTCTAGACAACACTTTTACTATTTGTTGGAGACCAAGCCAGGGACATTCTGTAAGTTCTTGGAGGTTTTCCTAGCACCTGGTCTTTTTCCAACCCCACATTAGTTTCCTTTAAGATCTCAATCCCTTTTTTTTCTTCCTTGTTGTTCCTCTCACTCAGTCATCTCCTTCTCTTGTGATTTGTTCCCAGTCCTTCTTGGTTGCAACCCCTTATGGTCCCAATTAACTAAGGAGATCTTCTTCATTTTTCTCTTCTTGGGGGAACTCCTAGATGGCTCTCTTAAGTTCCTTCAGATTTCAAGCACTTCAGAGGTTGTAGTTTGCAACTTGTGTGTTTTTTTATTTTTTATTTAAAGTACACTAATGAGTAAATACATTCCTTGGTTATCTTTCTGGGTTTGTGAAAACTTGATCAAGAGGACATTCTCCAAATCCATTCATTTGCCTTTGAATTTTAGGATGTCATTATCTTTTTCTCCATTGTGTAGACGTACCACAGTTTGTTATTCCATGCTTCAATTGAGGGGCATCTAGGTTGTTCCCAGGTTCTTGCTATTACAAATAATGCTGCTATGAACATAGGTGAGCTAATGCCTTTGGAGTATGACTGTGCATCTTTAGGGTATATGCCCAATAGTGGTATTGCTGGATCCTTAGGGAGGTTGATTCCCAGTTTTCTGAGAAACTGCTATACTGCATTCCAGAATGGCTGAACAAGCTTACACTCCCACCAACAATGGAGGAGTATTCATTTTGCTCTGCAACAGCATAGGCTGTCATCTGTGTTTTTAATCATAGCCATTCTGACAGATGTAAGGTGATATCTCAAAGTTGTTTTGATTTGCATTTTTCTGATGGCTAAATATTTTGAACAATATTTCAAGTGCCTTTAGGCCATTTTTAATTCTGCTGAGAATTCCCTTTTTAGTTCTGAACTCCATTTTTTAATTGGGTTATTTAGAATTTTGGGCTCTAGCTTGTTGAATTGTCTATATATTTTAGAGGTCAGTCCTCTGTCAGTTGTACCTAAAATCATAAGCCATAGCAAATTATTATATAATTATAATTCTGTGTGGCTTCTAGGTGAATTTTACTCTAGTATCCAAACTGGTTCAAAATTTAAGACAATTTTCTTTGTATGCTTATCTGCCTTTACACTTATAGCTTTCATTATAGAAGTGACCTTTCTTGGAGCTGGAGAGATGGCTCAGAGGTTAACTGTTTTTGCAGAGGTCCTGAGTTTAATTCACAGCAACTACATGGTGGCTCATAACCCTCTATGATGACATTTGGTGCTCTCTTCTGTATAGTGTGCACATAACAAATAAATAAATAAATAAATAAATAAATAAATAAATAAATAAATAAATAAAGTGACCTTTCTCAGCTTGACACAGAACACATAGAATGACTATTACAGCTAATAATGTTATTAATTTAATGGAGAGCTTGAAATTTTCTCTTATTGTCAGAAAAATGTTGGAAATCATCTCTTCCCTCTCATATTTAAATGTAGAAATGTCTAGATTCTGAGCAAAAAGTACAAAAGGAAGAAAAAATATAGGACTTAAAAGGAATAGCTATTAGTTTTTTTTCTGAATGTAGAATATTTTCTTTGTATTAAAATAACATAATTTAGCACAGAGGACAGAGCAATCGCCACCGCTGTAAGTGACATTTCATTCATTTATTATCAGAGAGGGACTAAACTAATGAGTTTTATCAATAAACACATTTTCTGTTCAGATTATGACCTAAGCATTATTTTCAAGGTCAGATTGTTGAAGTGCCTGATTGTAAGATTTGGATAAAACACATAGAAGATAAACCAAATATAAAGTTTAGTTTTAGAAAGCAAAATATTTCTGAAATCAAAATAAAATAATAACACACACACACAATTATGGGGATATATTAAAGAGATATGGGAGTATAGTGGAAAAGGTGGAACAATTTGATCAACAAAATAATAGTGCAGTATAGGACTAAAAAGCAATCATAAAGCATGTTAGTATATAATAAAAATAATTTACTAAATACATAAATAATTGATACACTATCAATAGAATTGATACACTATCATGTATTTTAAACTAATTCTTTATAACTTAACTCTAGATATATATAGAACTATGAGATAATCCTCTTGTATACCATCAGGAGTTTTCACTCATATTGGTTTAATAAAATATTCATTGGCCAGTAGCTCAATCAGATTAATAACTATCTTTTACACTTAAATTGCCCTTAATTCTTATATATCTTCAGCTATGTGACTTGGAACTTTTTCTCCATAAAACTTTCCTGTCATGTTTCATATGTGTTTGCCTGGCAACAGTGTCACTTTCCTCTACCTATAAATCTCCCAGTCTAGCCATTGCACCTATACTTCCCACCTGGCTACTGGCCAGTTATCATTTTATTAAACTAATAATAATGATATATATTTACAGTGTACAAGAACATTATCGCACAGCATAAGGTCTCTCTTTTAAAGAATATGTTTTGCAGTTATAAAAATAGAGTGGCTATATAGTGCAGAAATATACTTTATTAGAATTGTTATCAGTATTGATAAGAAATATTGATGACTTCTGCTCAGAAAAAAAAAGTAGTGAAACTTTGATTTTTTTTCCTTGCCTAAACCAGTATTCTAATTCAAACATAAGATACACACCAATCTCTTTCTGACAGTCTATAAATTATGGGCATCAGAAACATCAAAATAAAGATTTTTTTAAGAATCATTTATAACAAAGTGAGACATAAAAGAAATAGCAATAATACCTGTGAGATTCTCTTACCTTGAGTTAAAATGGAAACAATTTATAAGCTGAAATCTTTGTGGGCTTGCACATGCATCTAAGTGTCAGGTAGCATTATGAAAAGGGGCAGAAAGACTGTAAGAGTCTGAGAATCTGGGAATTTTCTATTAGACTGTATTTCTTATTAATGTGAGATTCTAGAATTATAAAGTCTCATCAAAATGACTTTATATATATGAGCTGAAAAGGAAAGCAGAAATCGACATGCTAGCATGGGTGTAGCTATCCCAAGAGTCTCCAATCCTACAGAGTAAAATGAAAGCAACCAATGAATGTTAAGTGTGGCAGAATTAGTTTTACCTATGGAAACATATACCATTCACTTTTCCAATACCATATCATTATCTCTAAAAACAAACAAACAAGAACATTATACATGTTAAAGACTAAATAAGTTGTATTTGTATATTTAGAAATGAATATAAGTGCATGTGTATTACAACAGTTAATGAAAAAGAAACCATAAATTTGATAGAGAGCAGGAAGAAAGGTATTGGGTGAAAGGAATATAAAAATAGAAATGATATAATAATGCTGTAATCTCAAAACTTAAAATAAATAAAAACATATAAATAAATAAAGTTAATTTTAAAAGAGAAGATAAAAGAAAGAAAGCTTCTATTTCTTAGGCCAAACATAAATGCTGTATTTAACTAAAACCAGAGTCATTTTTTGTAACAGTTTTGGATGAAGCTCTTTGTTAGCAGTGTTTCTAACCTGTGAAAATTATGTCTATATTTCATTTTTTATTTCACTAAAAAAGTATTGATTCTATTTGTATCAATTTTTGTATTCTTATATAAGGGTATTTATTACTTTTGTATTTTAGAAAGGGTTCTGCTCCTTTCTTTTTTTCTTTTCTTTTCTTTTGCTGAGTACTGAACTGAAAATATATTCATTAAGGCAAAAAAAAATTCAGAAAAATACCTTCCTTTATTTAGAATTTTTTATTAATTTATTTTATATACCAACTGAAGATCCCATTCCCATCTCTCTTCCTGTTTCATCCCTAGCCTTTGTTCCACCCCACTTCCTCCTACCATGGCTTCTCTACAGAGCCTGGTACATTAAGTTGAAGCATCAGCTTAATGCAACTTAAGCCCTACAAGCATCAAGGCTGAGTAAGGCATTCCATCATTAAGTAATCAGTGCACAAATGCGAGTTCATGCACCAGTGATAGATCCTGATCCCACTCCCAGGGGCCTCTCAAACAGATCTAGCTATACAACTGTCTTCTGTATGCAGGGGGCCTAGTCCAAACTCATGCAAGCCCCACAGCTGTAGATATAAAGTTCATAAGTTCCCACGACATTATTTCAGTTGTCTCTATAAATTTCCTCATCATAACCTTGACCCCTCCTTACTTATATATTCTCTCCTCTCTTCAAATGTACTCCCAGAGCTTTGCTTGGTGCTTTTCTATGAATCTTTGCCTCTGTTTCTATCAGTTACTGGGTTAAGGCTCTTTGATGACAGTTAGGGTCCTCACTAATTTGACTACCAGAGTAGTTCAGATTTAGGAGGATCTAATTATTTATTGTTGCTCAGTGTTTGTGCTAGTGATGTTATATTTAAGAAGTGGTCTGTGCCAATGTGTTTAAGGTTTCTTACCATGTTCTCTACTATCAACTTCAGTGTAAGTGGATTTATGTTGAGGTTTTTGATCTTTGGACTTGAGTCTCATACATGATAAATTATATGAATGTATTTGAAATCTTCTATATGTTGACATCTAGTTATGCAGCACCATTTGATGAATAAAGATGCTTTCTTTTTCTATTATACAGTTTTGGTTTCTTTGTCACAAATCCTGTGTTCATGAGGATGTGAATTAATGTCAGGATCTTCAATTCAATTTCATTGATCAACATGTTGGTTGTTATGCTAATACCAAGCTGTTTTTTTTTTTTTATACTATAGCTCTATAGTAGATCTTGAAATCAGGGATACTGATATCTTCAGAAGTTGTTTTGTTGTTCAAGATTGTTTTAGCTATCCTGGGCATTCTGTTTTTCATATGAAGTTGAATCTTGTTCTTTTGAGGTCTATTACAGTTGGATTTGGGTTTTGATAGGAATCGTATTGAATCTGTAGATTATTATTGATAAGATTGGTATTTTTATTATGTTGGCCTTGCCTAACCATGAGCACAGGAGATCTTGCCATTTTCGGATTTCTTATTCTGTTTCTTTTTTCAAAGTCTTAAATTTCTTTTCATACAGATCTTTCACTTCTTTGGTGAGTGTTACCACAGGTATTTTATATCATTTGTGGCTATTGAAAAGGGTGATATTTCTCAGATTTTTTTCTCAACTCATTTATCACTTGAATATAAAAAGGCTGATGACTTTTTTTAAGTTAATTGTGTATACATTACTAAAGGTATTTATCAGCTGTAGGAGGTCCCAGGTAGAATTTTGGGAGTCACTTATATATTATTGCATCATCTACAAAAAGCATAAGTTTGACATTTTTCTTTTTAATTTGTATCTTCTTGATCTTCTTGTTGTCACATTGCTCTAGCTAAAACAATGAGAACTATAATGACTAGATACAGGGAGAGTGGACAGCCTTGCCTTATTCCTGATTTTAAAAGAACCACTTTGAGTTTTTCCCCATTTAATTTTATGTTGGCTCTTGGGTTGCTGTATATAGCCTTTATTATGCTTAAGAATGTTCCTAGTATCCTTGACCTTTCAAAACTTTTAATATGAAGATGTGTTGAATTTTGTGGAAGGCTTTTTTAACATCAAATGAGATGATCACATGGTTAATTTCAGTTTGCTTATATGATGGATTATATTGACAGATTTTTGGAATGTTGAACCATCCCTGCATCTCTGGAATCAAGCTTACTTGATTATGCAGAATGATTTTTGTTGTGCTCTTGAATTTGATTTTCCAATAGTTTATTGAATTTTTTTTGCACTAATGTTTACAAAGAATATTTGTCTGTAATTCTCTTTCTTTCGTGTGTCTTCGTGTAGTTTGAGTATTGTGGTTAGTGTAGCTTTATAAAAAAGAATTTGGCAATAGTCCCTTTGTTGCTGTTGTGTGGAACAATTTGAGGAGTATTAGTATTAGCTCTTTTTTTGTTTAAATTCTGCTAGAATTCTGTGGTGAAACCATCTGGTCTCTGGCTGTTTTGGGTTGGGAGACTTTTAATAACTACTTCTATTTCTGTAGGGATTGTAGGTTATAGGTCTATTTAGATTGTTTAGCTGGTCTCAATTTAATTTTGGTATTCTATACCTATCTAAAAATTTGTCCATATCCTTTAGATTCTCTAGTTTTGTAGAGTGCAAGTGTTTGAAATACAATCTGGTGATTATCTGAATTTCATTGTTATATTTTGTAATGCCTTACTTTTTGTTTTTGATTTTGTTAATTTAAATATTCTCTCTCTGCCTTGTGATTAGGTTACATAGGGATTTGTCTATCTTGTTGATTTTCTCAAAGAACCAAATCTTTGTTTTATTATTTTTTGTATTGTTCTCTTTGTTTCTATTTTGTTGATTTCAGCTTTGGATTGTATTATTTCCTGGCATCTATTTCTCCTAGGTGAGTTTGATTCAGTGTCCTGGTGTGCTGTTAAATAGCTACTGCGAGATTTCTTCAATTTCTTTATGTAGGCATTTAGTGCTATGGACTTTTGTTTTTAGTACTGCTTTCATAGTGTCCCGTAAGACTGATTATGTTGTACATTTATAGTTGTTGAATTCTAGGAAGTCTTTAATTTCTTTCTTTCTTGACTAAATGGTAATTCAGTTAAGCAATACTCAGTTTTTATGAGTTTGTAGGCTTCCTATAATTTGTGTTGATATTAACTTCTAACTTTAATACATGGGGATCAGATAAAATACAGACATATTTAATTTTGTTCAATATTTTTTGAGATTTGCTTTATGACCATGTATGTGGTCAGTTTCATAGTAGGTTCCATGTGGTGCTGAGGAGAAGGACAATTCTTTCTGTTTGGGTATAATGTTCTGTAGATGATTGTTAAGTCCATTAAGTCATAATATCTCTTAGTTATCTTATTTCTCTGTTAAGTTTCTGTCTGGTAAACATGTCCAGTGGCAAGAGCGGGATGTAGAAGTCTCCCACTATTAGTATGTGGGTTTAGTGTGTGATTCAAGCTTTACTAATATTTTTTGACCTATGTGAGTACACTTGTATTTGAGACATAAATAATCAAAATTGAGACTTTACTTTGATGCCAGTACAAGGCTGTTTTTATTACTATAGCTCTATGGTATAGCTTGAAGTCAGGGATGGAGATGTCTCCTGGGTTTCTTTTGTTGAGCAAAATTGTTTTGGCAATCCTGGCTTTGGTGTTATTCCAAATAAAATTGAATATTGTTTTTTCAAGTTCTGTAAAAAACTGTGTTGGAATTTTGATGGAAATTACATTGAATCTGTAGATTGCTTTTGGTGAGTTTGCCATTTTTATTATATTGATGTTATCTATCCAGGAACATGGGAGATCTTTCAATTTTCCGATATCATCTTCAATTATTTTTTTTAAGTGATTTAAAGTTTTTGTCAAACAGACTGTTACTTCTATGGTTATAATTATACTGAGATATTTAATGCTATTTGCAGCTATCATAAAGGGTTATGTTTCCTTTATTTCTTCTTCAGTCCTTTTATCCTTTGTGTATACAAGGGCTATTGATTTTTTTTTTGAGTTAATCTTGCATTGTGCTACATTGCTGAAAGTGTTTATGAGCTGTAGAAGTTCCCTAGTAGAATTTTGTGGGTCACTTATGTATACAACCATATCATCTGCATATAGCAATAGTTTCACTTCTTCTTTGCTAATTTGTATGCCCTTAATCAACTTTTGTTCTCTTATTGCTTTGACTAAAATTTTGAGAGCTATATTGAATTGAAAAGGGGAGTGGGGACAGTCTTGTCTAGTTTCTTATTTTAGTGAGATTGCTTTACATTTTTCTCCATTAACTTTGTTGTTGGCTGTTGGCTTCTTGTAAATCACTTTTATTATATTTAGATACTTTCTCTATATTCCTGATCTCTCCAGGACTTTAATCATAAAGGACTGTTGGATTTTTTAAAGGCCTTTTCAGCATCTAAGAATATGATCATGTGTTTTTTTCCCTTTAGTTTGTTTATATTATGGATGACATTTACAGTTTTTTATATGTTGAAACAAGCCTGAATTTCTGGGGAGAAGCATACTTGGTAGTGGTGGATGATCTTTTTTATATGTTGTTGGATTCGGTTTGCCAGAATTTTGTTGAGAATTTTTGCATCAAAATTCTTGAGGAAAATTGGTCTATAATTTTCTTTCTCTGTTACATCTTTGAGTGGTTTTTGGTTATTGTGGCCTCATAAAAAGAGTTTGGCAATATTCCTTCATTTTCTACTCTATGGAACACTTAGAGAAGTGTTAAGATAAATTCTTTAAAAGTCTAGCAGAATTCTGCACTGAAACCATCTGGACCTGGGCTTTTTTATCTTGGGAGATGTTCAATGACAGCTTCAATTTCCTTTGGTGTTATAGGTCTTTTGGGGTATTTAAACTTATCTTGATTTAATTTTGGTAAATGTTACCTGTCCAAAAAGCTTTCCATTTCTTCTAAGTTTTCCATTTTTGTGGAGTACAGATTTTCAATGTATGACCTGACACTGCTCTGGGTTTCCTGGAGGTCTGCTGTTACATCCCCCTTTTCATTTCTGATTTTGTTGATTTAGATACTTTCGCTCTGCTTTTTGGTTGGTTTGGATAAGGGTTTATCTATCATGTTTCCTTTCTAAAAGAACCAATTTTTTGATTCATTGTTTCTTTGTATTGTTCTTTTTGTTTCAATTATATTGATTTCAGCTCTAAATAAGATTATTTCCTGTCATCTACTAATTCTAGGTGACTTTGTTTCTTCTCATTCTAAGGTTTTCAGCTGTGCTCTAAGAACTGTAATGTAGGATCTCTCAAGTTTTTTCATATAGGCATCTAGTGCTATGAATTTTCCTCTTAAGGCTGCTATCATTGGGTCCCACAAGTTTGGGTATGTTTTGGATTCATTTTCATTAAATTCTAGGAAGACTTTGATTTCTTTCTTAATTTTTTCTTTGACTCAGAGGTAGTTCAGTTGAGTGAGGTTTAGTTTCCATGTGCTGGTAGACTTTCCGTGATTTTTGATGTTGTTGAACTCTAACTTTATGCCCTGATGGTCTGATATGATGCAAGGGATTATTTCCATTTTTTTGTATCTATTGATATTTGCTTTATGACCAATTATGTGGTCAATTTTAGAAAAAGTTCCATGTGGTGTTGAGAAATATGTATATTCCTTTGAGTTTGGGTGGAAGCTTCTGTAAATATCTATTTAATCTATTTGTATCATAACCTCTGTTAGACTCCTTATTTCTCTGTTGAGTCTCTGTCTGGTTGATTTATTCAAGGGTAAAAGTGGGTTATTGATGTCTCCCATTATTAGGTATGAGAATTGATGTCAGATTTGAGCTTTAGTTGTGTTTATTTTACATTGATAGCTGTCCTTATATTAGAGATGTAAAAATTCAGGATGGGAATTTCATCTGGATCAATTTTTCCTGAGATAAATAATTAATGTCCATCTTGGTCTCTTTTAATTGATTTTAGTTTACAGTCTACTTTGCTAGATATTAGGATGGCAATACCAGCTTGTTTCTTAGAATCATTTGATTGGAATATCTTTTCCCATCCCTTTACTTTAAGTCTGTATCTTTCTTTGAAGTTGAGGTGTGTTTCTTGTAGGCAACAGAACGATATCTTCTGTTTTGTATCTATTATGTTAGTGTGTATCTTTTTATATATGAATTGAGTCCATTGATATTAAGGATATTAATGACCACTGATTGATATTTCCTGTTATTTTTTGATGGTAGCTTAAATGTATTTCCTTTCTGTGTGTTTTTCTTTTGTGTAAATGTTGTTTGTGGTTTCATGGGTGTATCTGGGATCTTTTGGTTGGAGTTTTCCCTCTAATGCTTACCAAAGAGCCAGATTGTAGATAGGTATTGTGTAAGTCTTACTTTGTCATGAAATATCTTGTTTACTCCATTTATGGTAATTGATAGTTTTGCTGAGTATAGTAGTCTTGGTTGGCAGCCATGCTCTTTTATTGTCTATATAACTTCTGACCAAGTCCTTCGTGCTTTCATTATTTCCATTACATATCCAGAATAACATCAGATGTTATTCTGGATATGTAATGGAAATAATGCCATTTTAGATAAGTTGACCCTTTTCTTTTGAAGCTCTTAAAATATTTTCTTTGTTCTGTATGTTTTGTGGCTTGATTATTATTTGGTGAACAGGCTTTTTGGGGGAGATCAAACCTATTTGGTGTTCTGTAAGCTCCTTTTATCTTTATAGGCAGTTCCTTCTTTATTTTGGGAAAGTTTTCCTCTATGGTTTTATTGAATACATTATCTGCACCTTTAGGCTGGTATTCTTCTCCTTGTTCTATTCTCATTGTTCTCAAGTTAGGTCTTTTCATGGTGTCCCAAACTTTCTGAATGTTTTGTGTTATGGCTATTTTGGTTTTAGTGTTTTCTTTGACTGATATATCTATTTCTGCTTTTGAGTCTTCCACTCTAGAAATTCTTTCTTCCATCTCTTGGATTCTGATGGGTATGCTTTTTCTTTGGATTTTCTATTTTCTATTTTGCTTCTATTTTAATTTTATTTCTTGGAATTTTTTTTCATTTTTTTGCTTTTCTTTTTCTTGGTTGCTTTCAAGTTTTTATTAATCTCTTCCAATTTTTGTTTGTATTTTCTTTTTTTAAGGGAATTTTCTATATCCTCTTTTATTGCTTCAATAATCCTCATAAAGATATTTTGTTGTTGTTTACTTTTGATACCTCCTCGTTGCTCTGTTCAGGTCTTTTAGTTGTAGAACCACCAGTTTCTTTTGCTATTGCCTTGTTGTTCTTTATATTTTTATATATATTTTTGCACTTGTATCTGACCATGCCTTCAGTGGTTCACAATTATTCAGCTCCTACTCAGTTGTGGCTAAAGAGCTTGTCTACATTCTGCTCTGAGCAACCAATGGGTCTGCTTGATCTCTGACTTTGCTCTTGACATGGATCTGAGATTCAAAGGCTTCTCTTATGATGCAGTTTGCCCTGGAGTCAGGGCCTGGCCATGAGAGGTTCCTTCCTTTAGGGGTTGCTGGAGAAGACATCTACAGCCTAGATTCTGTCTGCTAGCAAGAGTCTGAGATCAGACCCTTGCATGTGACACTGATCCTGGAAAGGCATTCCTTGGAATGGTGGCCCAGGGCTGCAATCTACTCACCTCACACAAAATTAATATTTATAATTCTTTTTGAGATAATTGTATATTTCTTAAAACCAAACTCTGTAAGAGATTGCTTGGTTTAAGAAAGCTCTTCTATTTAAAATAAGTGCTGCTTAATTTTTGTTTTTAGAAGATAACCATTATGTATGAAGGAAGGAACGTTTAGATCTTCCAGTCTCAACTTTTTAATCTGAATTATATTTTTTATTCCTCATAGCAACTTTTTGTAGAGCATGTTTTTACTGATGCATTTTACATATATGTAACTGAAGCATCAAGAGATAGGTGGCGCACAGTCCTATAGATGAGAATTCTGACTATATTTCTGTGCTGGGATTGATTTCTGCTGAAAAAGAAAATCAAGGTTTCTTGTGATCCATAAGGAAAAAAATGCCTCTTTCATCTATCTAGGCAAGATCACATGCAAGCCACTGATCTCTAAAAATTGTAAAAGATGAATGCAGACATATTGGAGCTGCATTATGCCAAAGTTCTGAGGCACCAGGGTGGTAGGTAGTATACAGTGCTATAGATGAGTTTTGTGCTTAAAATGCTAAACTGAAGAGTGATGATGGGATAACGCTCAGCATCACACTGAATACACAACTATACATTTGCTCTAGGCCAAAACAAAAGTCTAATTTAGACAAGTCATGGGTAAGAAATATCAACATTATGATATAGGCAAATCATTAACTTATCACATTATGTGTTCTAAATTCTTTTAAGGACTATTTTTTCTTTGAGTTGAACTCATAATATGACAATATATGAATAATAAGTCTTTTTTATTAATTATTTTTATTATTAATAATGTGATATTTTTATCCATGTATACCCTTGTTCAAACTCCCTTACCCCTCCTGCCCCTTTCCAGTCACTCTCTCTTCTCCACATCACTTTATCTCCTCCCCAGCAAGGGCAGGAGGTACCAAGGTCCCAATGTGGCTTAGTTCAGCATCCACTCCTGGCAGATCCGCTTTTCTTACCCAACATCAAGACTGGGGCAGGTGTTCCTCTGGAGGGAGTGGGCTCCAAGATGCTAGTCTTAGGTGCTTCACATTCCAAGCTGTGCAGTGTTTGTGGTTTGCAGCTTGGACATACTTTGCTTTTTGCTTTTTGTTTTGTTTTGTTTAGAGTAGACTAATGAATGAGTACATCCCTTATTATCTTTCTGGGTTTGTAATACTTCACTCAGGAGGATATCCTCCAATCCATTCATTTGCCTGCAAATTTGAGGATATCATTTTTTTCTTACTACTGAGTAGTACTACATTGTGTTGATGTACCACAGTTTGCTAATCCATTCTAGTTCAGGGGCATCTAGGTTGTTTCCAGGTTCTTGCTATTACAAATAATGCTGCTATGAACATAGTTGAGCTAATGCCTTTGGATTGTGAAGGTGCATCTTTAGGGTATTCACCCAGTAGTGGTATTGCTGGATCCTTGGGAAGATGGATTCCCAGAGGTTTAGACACATCTGATAGGTATAATTGTTTAAGTTCAACATCTGTGATCGTCCTCTCATTTTCAGAACCACTGATGCCACAAGTACGGTTGATTTATGATGTTCAGTAAGATTATATATCCTCTGTTTCTAAACAATCATTAAAACTTGTGATTAATCAGTTACTTATTGAGGTGAAATTCATATCTGATGCTACATTAGTTATTCAGCATATAGTTTTATCTTTTTAAAGATTTATTTATTTATTATGTATACTGTATACAAAAGAGGGTACCAAATATCATTATAGATTATTGTGAGCCACCATGTGGTTGCTGGGAATTGAACTCAGGACATCTGAAGAACAGTTAGTGCTCTTAACCTCTGGGCCAGAATTGATTGGTGATACACTGACATTGCATATAAAACTTATCTGATGAATGTATGTGTGAATACAGTTTGAGCTACGGTATCTCATGCAATATGTGTAAATTTGAGTGTTGTTTCTCAAAGCCTTTATGCTGCAAGCCTTTAATTCCTGACTCACTTTACATAAGTATTCACAATTCACTAACATACTTTTGTACTAATAATTTTGGCTATTTTTGATCTACATTTGTATTTAATGAAGGCCTTAGTTATTAATTTTATAATTCTACCTTTAATATAGAAATATAAACTTTGTTCTAATTTGATTTACATAAATTTTATACCATGAAAACAGAAAATTAAATCTCTCTTGCTTTCATTAAATTATATATAAGAACTTCCCAAAGTCCATTATTCAGTATTTATACCAGATTTAATACTTGAGGAAAGTTAATAACATTATTTCTGAAGCAAACTACAGAGGAATTGCAGCATTTTCTAGAACTGCTATAGCATACTCTGTAGCTTCCAGGTATGTAAACAATTACCAATTTTTTCACTTCTATTTATAAGTAAGAGGATGATACGAATTAAAAGACCAATTAATCTCACTCTACTTAGTCTCACTCTAATTGATTTAATTTTACAAGGAATTTATGACACAATGTTGATATAATCCTGAAGACCCCTGGCTACCTATAATGGTTAGTTTCTTCAGAACCTTAGGGCTGTCAGTCTTTTTCCTTTTCTTTTTCTTCTTCTTCTTCTTCTTCTTCTTCTTCTTCTTCTTCTTCTTCTTCTTCTTCTTCTTCTTCTTAGTTATCTTTGAGGCCCCACTTTGAGATCTATTTTTTGTTGTAAACTTTTTAAGCAATCTTACTAAATAGCACCTATTATAAATTTTTATTTTAAATTTACTTATTCATTTTACATCCTAACCACAGTTTCTCCATCCTACTCTTCTCTCAGAACTACCCTCATTTTCCTCTCCCCTTAATCCACTGCACCATAGTTTCTATACATAAAAGTCAAGATTACCATGGGTTCCAACAAAACATGGCATATCAAGTTTCAGTAAGACTTAGAATCTCCCCTTGAATTAAGACTGGCAAGGAAGCTCATTGGGAGGAATAAGGTTCCAAAAGCCAACAGGAGTCTCCCCCATTGTTAAGAGTCCCACAAAAGAAAGACGAAGATATATGATTGTATCATATATATAGAGTGCCTAGGCAAGTCACATGCAGGCTTCTAGGTTGTCTGGTATCTGTGAACTTCTATAAGCCATGGTTGGTTGATTCTTAGGCTTTTCTTGGGATATCCTTGACCCCTCTGGTTCCGACAATCTTTTTTTCATATGGTCAGCAGAATTCTGTGTTGTGGAATATTATTTTAAGATGTATTGCGTTTGTTTGTGCTATGGAACATTTATTTAATGATGCAAAGACATGTTGCATTCCTTTATGTTGTATTTGTTTAACTCTGTAAAGCTGTTTTTCTTTGCCTGTCTAAAACACCTGATGGCCAAAAGAAAGGCAGAAATGATAGGTAGGGCAGTCAGAAGAGAGAACAAATAGAAGGAGAATTCTAGGAGAAGAAGCAGTGCGAGGAGGACACTAGGTGCCAACCAACCACCCACAGAGTAAGAATAAGATATATAGAAGTAAGAGAAAAGTAAAAGCCCAGAGGCATAAGACAGATGGGATACTTTCAGTTTAAAAAAGCTTAATAAAAATAAGTGAAACTAAGGCTGGGTTTGATTTATTTGGGAGCTGGGTGGTAGGTGCCTCAGAAGAGCAAAAACAGCCAACAGCCAACAGCTTTTTGACACCCAAAATGGAGCTAGAATAACCAACAGAAACTATCTGAACTTGGTTTGATGTTTGGCTGTAGCTCTCTGTATCTGTTTCCATTAGTTGCTAGATAAAGGCTTTCTGATGACAACTGGGCTAGTCTCCAATATTTGAGCATAACAAAATATTATTAGTCATCAATACATTGACATTTTTTCAGTCATGTTTTATTATATCCTAAGTCTATTGAATATAAAGTCTCTGGGCCTAGCATTCCAGACAGTGCCAGTGGTAGGTTCTGTCTCATGGCATGGGTCTCAAGCTAGATAACTCAGTTGTTGGCCACTCTAATCTCTGAATCTTTCTTACGTCTACACATACCACAGAACAGACTGTAGGTTGAAAGTTACTTGGTGGTTTTTGTGTCTCAATCCCTTTATTAGAAGTCTTGCCTGCTCACAAGAGATAACCAATTCAGGCCACTACTAGGAGATTTAGCTGTGGACATTCTTGAATATTCCTGGGAGTTTACCTTTTACTGGAATTCTATTTGACACTGAAATGCCTCCCCTCCAGGTTTTCTTTTTAGTACTTTCTTTCCCATCCTTGCCAATCTGATTTCTTATGTTTTTACCAATACCTTCCCATAATACACCCATGAAATATCTTTTATTGTTCCTTCCCAGTTTGATCCTTGTGTTTTCTTTTAAAAACTTTCTTGTTACCAAACATCTCTGGATCTGGGGACTGTAGCATTGTTATCTTTAACTTGACAGCTAATATCCACTTACATATTATGTATGATTTTCTGGGACTGGGTTACATCACTCAGGATGATTTGGTCAAATTCCATTCACTTGCCTGCAAATTTCAAGAAGTCATTTGTCTTAATGTCTGAGTAATACTCCATTGTATTAATTAATACACATTTTCTTTATTTGTTTATAAATTGAGGAACACTTAGGTCCTCAGATTTAGGCTATTATGAATAAAAGTGCTGTGAACAAACTTGAGTAAGTGCTTTTGTGGTAGGATAGAGCATCCTTTGGGTAAATGCTCAAGAGCTGAATAGCTGGGTTTTGAGGGTATATCTATTCCCACATTTCTAAGAAATCACCACATTGATTTTCTAAGTGAATGTACAAGTTTGCATTTCTGCCAGCAATAGAGGAGTGTTCCTCTTGTTCCATATCTTCTCGAAAATGAGCTGCCAATTTTGTTTTTGATTTTAGATATTCTAATAGTTGTAAGATAAAATCTCAGAGACATTTTGACATACATTTCTCTTACAGACAACGATGTTAAAGTGTATCTTGACCATTTGAGATTTTTCTGTTGGAAATTCTCTGCTGTTATCTTTAGCCCATTTTTAAATGGCTTGTTTAGTAGATATTGTTGATATCTAGTTTCTTGAGTTCTTTATATATTTTGGAAATCAGCCCTCTGTGAGATGTGAGATTTGTGAAAAGCTTTTTCTCATTCTGTATGAGAGTATTTGTCCTTGGCCTTACAAATGGTTGTAAGTTTTATGGGGTACCATTTACTGTTGATCTTAATGTCTGACCTGTTGATGTTCTATTAAGGAAGGTGCCTCCTGTGCTAATGTGTTCAAGACTATTCCCAACTTTTTCTTCTGTCAGGTTCAATGTATCAGGATTTATGTTCAGGTCTTTTATCTACTTGCATATGAGTTTTCTGCAAAAAGATAAATGTAGATCTATTTGTATTATACTAGCAGACATTCAATTAGACCAATACTTTTTGTTGAAGATGCTTTTCTCTTTTTCATTGTATAACTTTGCTTCAAAAAACAGGTGTGAATAGTGTATGGATTTAAATCTGGATTTTTTTTATTAGATTACATACATCTACTTGTCTCTTTTTCTGCCAATGCAGTGCGTTATTTATTACTATTGCTATGTAGTACAGCTTGACATTAGGGATGATGATACCTTTAAAAGTTCTTTTAATGCACAGAATTGTTTAAGCTATCCTGGATATTTTGGGGTTTTTTTTCATATAAAGTGGAGTATTGTTCTTCCAAAGTCTGTAAAGAATTGTATTAGAATTTTTGAGAGGGATTGCATTGAATCTATAGATATAGGAAGCCTACAGAACACCAAATAGACTAGACCCACAAAAATGTCTGCTCACCATATAATAATCTAGCAGCTAAACTGACAGATCAAAGAAAAAAACTAAGAGCTACAAAGTAAAAAGGCCAAATCACCTATAAAGGCAGACTCATCAGAATAACACCAGACTATTCAATAGAAAAAATGAAAGCAAGAAGGTCCTGGTCAGACGTTATACAAACACTAAAAGTGCAGGGATGCCAACCTAGAATACTGTACCAGCAAGACTGTCAATCAACATACATAGAGTAAACAAGATGTTTCATGCTATAACAAGATTTAAACAATACCTAACCACAAATCCGGCCCTATAAAAAGTGCTAGAGGGAAATATCCAACGTAAAAAAAAAAAAAAAAAAAAAAAAAAAAAAAAAAAAAAAAAAAAAAAAAAAAAAAAAAACAAAAAAAAACAAAACCCAAAACAAAAAAAACCAAAAATACCCATATAACTACAAACAATTGAAAAGCCCACAGAACCACCCCCCACAAAAGAAATACAAGCTAATTTCAAAAATGACAGGAGTATCAATCACTGGTCATTAATATCCTTTAATATCAATAGTCTCAGTTCACCATGAAAAGACACACCACAGCCCAATGGATACAAAAACAGAAACCATCCTTCTGCTACATACAAGAAACACACCTCAACTTTAAAGACAGACACAGGCTCAGAGTAATGGGTTGGGAAAAGACTTTCCCATCAAATGACTACACAAGCTGATGTAGCCATTCTAATGTCTAACAAAATTTAAATCAATAAAAAGAGATTGGGACAGACACTAATTATTTGTATCAGGGGAAATCCACCAAAACAAAATTTCAATTCTGAATATGCCCCTAACACAAAGGACTCTACATATGTAAAGGAAACACTACTAAAGCTTAAACCTCATATCAAACCTGACATACTAATAATGAGAGACCCCATTTTCACCCTTGAATAGGTCAACCAGACAAAAAGTGAACAGAGACATAAGAGATCTATCAGAAGTTATGACTGAAATGGATTTAATACATAAATACCAAACATTCCCCCAAAACATAAAAGGAATATACATATTTCTCAGAACCACATGGAACTTTCTCTATAACTGACAACATACTAGGTCATAAAACAAATATTAACAGGTACAAAAAGTGGGTATAACTCCTTGTATGATATCAGATCACCATGATCTAAAGTTAAAGTTTAACAACATCAAGAATCACAGAAAGCATACCAACTCATGAAAACTAAACATCACTCAACTGAACTGCCTCTGGATCAAGGAAGAAAATAAAAAAGAAAGAAAAGACATTGTAGAAATTAAGAAAAATCAGTCCATGACATATCCAACCTTGTGTGACACAATGAAAGCAGGCTTAAAAAGAAAATTTATAGCACTGGATGCCTACTAGAGAATTCCCAAACGAGAACTACCAGCACAGCTGAAATTCCTAGAACAATTAGAAGCAAACTTACCTAGAAGGAGTAGAAAACAGGAAATAATCAAATTAAGAACTGAAATCGACACAATTGAAACAAACAAACAAACAAAAAAAAACTACAAAGAATCAATGAATCAAAGAGTTGGTTCTTTGAAAAGGTCAATAGATAAACCCTTATGCAAACCAACCCAAAATCAGAGAGAGAGAGAGTATCCAAATTAACAAAATCAGAAATTAAAAGGGGAACATAACAACAGATCCACAAGAAATCGAGAGAATTAATAGCTCATTCTTTGAAAATCTATATTCCAGAAAAATGGAAAATCTAGAAGAAATGGTTTTGGACATGTACTATTGACCAAAGTTAAATCAAGATCAGATAACACCAAAGGAAACTGAAGCTATCATTAAAAGTCTCCCAAATAAATAGATAGATAGATAGATAGATAATAAACTCTGGTTTCAGTGCAGAGTTCTACAAGATATTCAAAGAAAAGCTAATACCAATACCCCTCAAATGGTTTCGAATAGTAGAAACTGAAGGAATACTGCCAAACTCTTTTTATGAGGCCACTTTAACCTTGATACCCAAGGCACTCAAAGATGCAACAAAAAAAGAAAGAGAATAACAGATCAATTTCCTTCATGAACATGATGCAAAAATTCTCAACCAAATTCTGGCAAACTGAATTCAACAACATATAAAAAAATTCATTCCAGAAAAGCAGGGGATGGTTCAAGATGTAGAAAAATGTAAATGTCATCTATCACATAAACAAATTTAAAGAAAAACACCACATAATCATCTCTTTAGATGCTCAAAAATCCTTTGACAAAATCCAACACTTCTTTATGACAAAAGTATTAGAAGAGCAGGAATAAAGGAAAAAATATATAAATATAATGATGGCCATTAAAAAAAGGCGAAGGCCAGCATTAAACAAAATGGAGAAAAATTCAAAGCAATACCACTAAAATCAGGAACTTGACAAGGCTATCCCCTGTTCCCTTATCTAAGCAACATAAGTCTCAAAGTTTTAGCTAAAGCAATAAGAGAACAAAAGGATATTAAGGTGATTCAATTTGGAAAAGAAGAAGTGAAACTATCTCTATTTACCAATGATATGATTGCATACAGAAGTGATCCACAAAATTCTACCAGAGAACTTCTACATCTGATAAACACCCTCAGCAATATAGCAGGATACAAGGTTAACTCAAAGAAATCAGTAGCCCTACTATACACTATTGATAAAAGAACTGAAAAAGAAATAAAAGAAACATCATCTTTTACAATAGCTACAAAGAGCATTAAATACCTTGGTGTAATGGTAAACAAAGAAGTAACAAATCTGTTTGACAAAACTTCAAATCATTGAAGAAAGAAAGTAAAGATCATTAAGAAAATGAAAAGATCTCCCATGTTCCTAAATAGATAAGATCAATACAGTAAAAATGGCAATCTCACCAAAATCAATGAACAGATTCAGTGCCATTCCCATCAAAATCCTAACACAATTTTTTTAAAGATCTTGACAGAACAAAACTCAATTTCATTGGGATTAACAAAAAACTGGGATTGCCAATACAATTGTGCTCAGCAAAAGAACTTCAGGGGGCATCACTATCTCCAAATTAAAATAATACTGTAGAGCTACAGTGACAAAAACAACTTGGTCCTGGCATAAAAACCGACTTGACTATCAATGGAATTGAATGTAGACCCTGACATTAACCCACACTCCTATGAACACCTGATTTTTGATGAAGAGCCCAAAAATATTCAATAGAAAAAGATAGTTTCTTCAACAAATACTGTTGGCATAGCTGGATGATAGTGTGTAGAAAAATTCATATAGATCCAAGGACAAATCTCAAATCCAAGTGGAACAAAGACCTCAGCATAAACCGGGCCACAATGAAAAGAAAGTAGGAAGTGCCCTACTAGTTTGTAGTCACAGATTTCATCTTAACTTTTCTTAAACTTTTTAAAGCACACAATTACAAGGGATTGTGTTTCTTTTTATTCTCTGTTGATAGCATGATATTAGTTAAGTCTGGCCTATTGCCTTGATTTAAATTTCAAAAAAAACCTGATATATCTATTATATTTAAACTTACAAACAACTTTACTATAGTTTTTTTTTTCTTACCTGGTACATGCATTTACCTGAATGTACTATCAAGAAGCTAGATCAGAAAGATATTATATATACACCTCAAAACTTAAACAGTGTCTGTTAAAATGATATACTTGTAATGGTCTTGAATGGTGGTAGACACTAAAATTTATATATTGAAAGATAGCTGTAGTTAGAAGTTTGCCAGTCTCATTCAGCGAGTCCCCTAATCATTTAGTCTAAAATAATCACAAAGAGGCTTATATTAATAGCAAGCTGTTTGACCATACCTCAGGCATATTTCTTGCTAAATCTTATACTTTAAGATAATCCATTTATTTATTTTAATCCATATGGCTTGGAAATTTTTGATAAGTGTAAAATTCTCATTATGCTTTTTCTTGATGTTTCACTTCCCAGAAATCTCCTAGTGTGGTTGCCACACCTCTACTTCCTGTCCAGCTACTTGATCAATCAATATTTTTTAAACCAATAAGAGTGACAGATATTTAGAGTGCACACAGTATAGTCCATCAGCACATAATATCTAAGATAAGAATGTTATATTTAATCTTCTTGGAAGGGATTAAATCAAGGCAGTTTTTTTTTCTTATATACTCTCAAAAGTATTAAAAACTCCTCATTGATGCATTATAAAAGATGTTGAAATGGTGACCAATCCATCTTGTTGTGCAAAGATGAAGCAAATAGGTACCATCTTTGATATAGAGAAGTCCTTATAATACATTATGTTGGCTAATTCCTTTATCTTGAAATTTTCAAACTTTAAAACCATGGAAATATGCCTGATGTTTACAAATTAGCCATGCTAAGAATGTTGTATCAATCCAAATGTAGTATTTCAGTGCTGATTTATTACTTGCTAAATAAACACATTGGATTTAATTTATGTCAGTATAATATTTAATCTCAAATAAAAAAATAGAAGGCCCTTGGCCCTGCTTGGCTGGGCCCCATCTCCAAGGCAAACTCCTTCATCAGACAAGGTCAGAGGGCTTTGAAACTCTGTCCCCATCCACAGCGGAGTCAAAAGTGAGCTGATCCCTCCTCTTGGGCCACAGTCTAGAGAATTCCTCTCCAGGATCTGGCTCACACCCAAGGGTCTGATTTTTGTCACTGTACATATATCTCTATTTGTTCAAAGTATTATACAGTTTATATAAAAATATAATACAAATTTCTAGTCCAGGAAAGTTATTGTTACCAACTAATTAGAATATAAAGAAATGCAAGTTAGTAGTTAGACTTTACAATCAAAATTATAGTCATATTAGATATGTTTTCAAGATCAGATGTATTTTAGATGAACAAGTCAGGTTTTCTGAAAACACTTCAAAGATTCATAGAATATGGCATTTAAGATATTCTAAAAACATAAGTTCTTACTATGTTTTTGATGATGGGACATCTGCTCCTGGCAGCACTAATGTTCTTTAGAGAAGATTATGAACATCAAGGAAACTACTTCATATGAATTGACCTTCTTTGTGACAAAAGTTAGCCACTGGGCAAGAAAGTTCTCTTGCTTTGATTGCTGACAACATGATACTCAATATGAACAAGCAGGAGAAACACATAAAAGAATTGTCAAACCTTGCCATAACAAGGTTGAAAGAACTCTTTGAATATCCTACTTCCCAGAGAAGTCTGTCAGACATGCTAGGCCTGTAGTCCAAAGATGGATGCTTCAACAACACAGAAGAACTTTGGGTGACTGTCCAGGCAGCCAGCTGTTTCATTTTTTACATTTTTAGAAGTTGCTATTTAGTTAATATTATTTCCTTCTTGGGTCTCTGAGGAATTTAAGATGAGATAGTTAATAGTTATAGCTTTCTAGTGACAGTTTCAGAAAAGAAATTCACTTAAAAGTTAAAGTGTTTAAGTTTTAGAGATATCAAAATATAGTTTTTAGTTAGTCATACAAGTTAGATACAAAATAGATTAGGTACAATCCTTTGTACTCACCAAAATAGGATAAATAATGGGATACTTTCTTCAAATTTATCAATTTTAAATGAACTGGATGTTCCTCATGGAATTATTATTTGTATATAATGTATATATTTATTGTACCATTGTATATGGTCTTTCCTATGTTAGTTGTAGCTTTCTTTTTATTTTTGACACAAAAGCAGATATGTGGTGATTTGTTACATATTTAATAAAATTTGAAATATCAAGAGATAGCCCACAGTGAAATCCTAGGCAGACAGCTCAGGAAGTTCTTGATCCTTGAGTACAAGGAGAAACAGCTGGAAGTCAATAGCACACACCATTAATTTTAGCGCTGGGAAAGCCTGGAACGGTGACCTACACCCTTAATCTTAGAACTCCTGGAACAGAACTTCCTCTATTTCTGAGAGTTCAAGGATAGCTATGAAACAGAGTAGCTCACACCTTTAATCCTAACCTGAATGTAATACTTATGAGAAGAGTATTTAAGGCCTAGTAGGAATTCAGTAGAACAGAAGCAATCAGGAGCAAAGCAGAGGAAATTGGAAGATAGCTGGGGTAGAATTGATTGTGGTGTTTCTTCTCTCTGTTATTTCAGCCTTTCCCTGATATTTGGCTCTGAGTCTCTTTCTTTACAACTCAAATTTGTTGTAAAGGGCTCAAAAAGCTAGATATAAAATCCTAAAAGCTTTGACAATAAATAACCTAATCAAATATGTAAGACCTTAATCTCTCCTCGAAGGGCTCAGGCAAAGCCATAAAAGAAGAGGAAAAAAGAGTATAAAGGCCAGGCATAGAGTACACAAAGAAAATAAAGCTCTGTAAATGTCTGCACAAGGTCCTCTGCATATGTATTGTGGTTTTCAGTTAGTGTGTTTTGAGGGAATTCATGAGTCATAAAAAGAGGTTCTTTTGTCTTCCCTTGGGATTCTTTATTTCTTTTTTTTTTTGTAATATAATTCCAATGTGATAGTTTTGGTGTTATTAATTATCTCTTTTTGTTTTCTAATAGGAGACAGAAATGGAACTAATGTGTATTAGGAAAGAGTTATGAAGGGCTTCGCAGGAATTGAGGGAGGGTAAACCATAATCAGAATATGCTACATGAGAAAAAAATCCATTTTCAATAGGAAGAAGAAAAAGAAAGCACAAATAACAGTTACACATGAAATGTGTTCAGTATCATTATCTGAGAAACACAAATTAAAATTATGCATTGGGACTTTTCTATGCAGCCTCTCCATTCCTGAATACAAAGCAGCTGCTTCCAAAATAATTAACCCAGAGGCTTAATATTATAGTTTCTGCTTGGCCAATAGCTGAAGCATATTACCATCTAGCTCTTATACATAAATTAACCCAAAATTTTTATCTATGTTTATCTACATGGATTACTACTGCTTCATCTGCATCTGGCTAGCAACTGTGTCTCTGCTTTTTCTCCTTCCAGAATTTTTCTAGTCTGTTTGGTCAAGCTGACTATATTTCATGCCAGGCTACTGATCAATCAGCATTTAATTACACAATATGAGTGCCAATCTTCAAAGCATACAAGAGCATTATCTCATAGCAAAACTACATTGAGATTTTATCTCAATCTACTCAAAAATGCCTGTCACAAAGCAAAGAACACATGCTAATGAATGCAGAGGAAAGGAACCCTTTTATTTACTTGTAAGAATGTGTGTAAATCATTATGAAATTTCCTCAGAAAACTTAAAATAAAATCATATGTAATCATATGACTGAGAAAAAGTATCTCTTGGTATATATTAAAAAAATATAACTTGGCATATCATAAAGGTACTACATCTCCACAATAAAAGGAAAATAATAGCTAAACAATGGAATAAGCATTAATTATTTTACTTTAACATATTGAGTTAATATGTATTTAGTGCATATACACTCATAAGCAAATAAGGTGTGTAAGACTCCAGATTTATGATTTATAAAAAATATTCTAGGTATGTGTTGAGGGTAGGCATAAAATTTAGAAAAAAACTTATAGAACAACAACTCATTATTAATTAATGGAATACAGGTATGGATTTAAGAATAAATGCATATATAAGATCAATCTAGAAAAGTAGGCTATCTAGTAAAACATTATAAAATTCTAACAGGTAGTTATTTGACATTATTACCTATTGGTCATGTCCCTATTTGTTTACTCTTGATTATTCTGTTAGTGTTTATGTTCAGGAATAATACATCAAAGTTGTTCACTCTCCATCTGAAAAAAAAAAAACCTGATTATTTGACTTAGTGGACACCACATCATCCAATATGTATTTGTAGAATACATGAAGAAATAAATCTCATGAAAAAAGTCAGATCTCACTTTATAATGGCTCAATTGCTTTCCCATAGCTCTATCAATAGACAATGAAGTACTAAAGATGTGAATCTTGGTGAATATTTGAAAACCAAACCGTAACAATGAATACTGCTATATAAGCCTTGCAGAAAAGTAAGGAAATATCAGGATTATTTATGATTCATTTTTTTCTCAATTCCCCTGAGCATGGAAAAGGTTGAGTTTTTACTCATTAGAACAAAACTGTGTAAGGATAGACTTGGTTTGTAAACACACTATGCAATGTCATTTTCATTACAAAGATATTCACTTCTTGGTTGATTTAGTTTATCTTACATTTACTAGATAATAATTAAACTTATGAGATATTGCTATAGGAAAAAGTTGTCAAGAATTTTTATAAAGAAAAAATTATGACTTCATGATACAGGAATCACTGTTTTATGCCTTAGTACATAAGTTTAAAAGTAAATATTCTCTTAAGTCTAAAGATAGCAACTTAAATATTGAAGTGAACTTCTGCCCAGAAGCAACTTCTAAGGGCCTGTGTTTTATAACCTGGATGGAACATTGCTTTCTGAAATCCTTCAAGCAAGCAGAGTCATTTGTACTGGCCCTGCTGTAAACCAGAAGCCCCAAGATTCAAGTGAGCATGCTGGTTTGGATGATGATTTGTTTTTTCCAGTCTCAAGAAGAGGTCTATAGCACACAAAGTATAATAATGGAAAGAATAAGTTAAATTTTTTGTATGAGGGACAGAGTAAGAAACAATGATGTGTAAAATCATTTTATCTTTAGTTTTTTTTTTTAATTCTAAATGTTTACTCACCAAATATAGGTCATCCAGTTTCATAAAAGATACACTATAAGATCTGAAACTGTTTATTGACCATAACACAGGGATTATTAATAACTTCATGATTCAATTTATTTAAATTAACATATCATATTAAAAAACTAAATATTAGAAATCCTGGAGTTAAATAATATCATAAATCAAATGGATTGGACAGACATATACTAAACAATCTACCCTAACACTAAAGAATAGTTTCTACTCTATAGGCCTGAATATTCCTTACGAATTAGTACACAAAGCAAACTTAAAAAAAATATATAAATATTGAAGTAACACCTTTAATTCTATTTGATCACAGAGGAATAATCACAGTTGGATCTCAGAAATAATAGAATTAGAAATGACAGTATACAAACTGATAAAAGCTAAATAACACAAGTCTGAATGAAAAAAAAATGGGTAAAAGAAGAAAGGGAAAAAAGATTTCTGGAAATGAATGAAAATGAAAACACAACATTTATACTCTAGTAGCATGAAGAGTACGTTCTAGCAGTATGAACACTAGTCAGAAGAGGTGAAGCATCCAACTGAGTACAAGTTGTATTTCTCCATGTTTAATTACATAAATAAATGGTGCTTTCAGCCATAAAAAATTTGCCATCATGGTGTCAAAGGGCAAAGAATTATCCTTGGCAAAAACCTTCAATGTTTACATGGTTCTATGAGAAGTGTTGGATAATGAATAAACTACATAAATTTACTCTGTGTGAAGCAATATAGACCCAAAATAATAATTATCATTTGTTCTTTCTTTTTTAAATTAATTAATTAATAATTTTTAAGGATTAAACACGATTGGCAGATTCTTAACCAAATTAAACAAAAAAAAAAAATGGAAGACCTACTTCAATGAAACTAAAAACTGAAAGGGAAACATTACAACAGATATGAATGAAATTCCAGAAAATCATAAAGACATACATTATAAATTTGTTTCAATAAATTGAAGAATCTAAAAAAAAATGATGAGTTTTTAGATAGCAAAATTAAACGTAAATTCAATGAATGATTTTATCAAATGCACACTTTGTAACTAGCTTGAAATACTAACAAAATACTCCATACTAAAAATAAAAACAGCAATAGCAGAAACAAACACAAGAAAATATGGACGTACTATAGAATTCTACTATAACTTAAAAAACTAAGACAAATACATATCATATAATTCAATAAAACCTAAAATATAAACAAAGCCTTTAAAAGTTACAAAGTCAGTGAAGCCTTGATCTTAATCATAGTATTTCTTTTTCCTTTTTTAAAATTTATATATATATATATATATATATATTGTTTTTTACCACACTGATCACTGCTCTATTCTTTGCCCCAAAGCACTGAATGGTATAAATATTCAGAATTTAGCTTCTTGCCATCTATGTTCAACATATGAACAAGGTTTCCCATGTAGTGTGATCTGTAGAAAGCATCTTTTCTTTACTTTCACATAGCTTTCTATTGTCTTTCTGTATCTTCATTTCTTTTTCTCTTGAAGATACAAGCTCTGCAAAATCAAAACCTATACCACAACTTACAGAACTTGCACAAATGTCTTAGGTCAGCACTCTGAAGACACTATTTCTAAATATAGGTTGTGCAGTGCTGGAACTTAGGACTTCAACAAACAAATGCTAGAGGAATATATCTCTTCTGCACTAAGACATTGATCATGACCTGAGGATGCCTAGCGCAGTGTGATGAACCAAGATGAACAGACATCTTTATCCATACTTATTTCATTAGTAGAGAACTTAGACAATTTTTATTTACACAACGGAGTACTACTCAGCAGTAAAAAAAAAAAAAAATGACAACCTAAAATTTTCAGGCAAATGGATAAATTTGGAGAATATCCACCTGTGTGAGGTATATCAAACCCAGAAAGATAGGCATCAGAGGTACTCACTTGTGGATTTTAGAAAAAAAACAAAGAGAAAAAAGAGAAGCTCTCCTTAGCAAATTGGGATCAATACAGATTGCAACCAAGCAGAGGTAGATACAAATCATGAGAGAAGACGATGGTTAAGTAAGAGGAATAACAAAGCTGGAGATTAAAAAAGAGATGGATCTTTTAATAGAGGAAGCCACTGTAGAGTTGGAAAGAGGCCTGTTCCTAGGGAAATCTCCAAGAACTCATAGGATGTCCCTGGCTAGGACTCCAACCAATAATGGAGGGGGAACCTAAACAAGACTTCTCCTATAATCAAATATGACCACCCCAAGTGTCATCATAGAACTTTCAACCATCAATGAATAAAAGCTGAAGCAGGGATTCATAGCTAAGCACCAAGCCAAGCTTCCAGTCCAGCTAAAGAAAGAGAGAAATAGGAGAATCTATATAAACAAAGGGATTGGGATTATAAGGGGGAATGCCACAGAGAGAAGCTTTCTGGATTTCTGTGGAGCTCACTGAATCAGAAACAGCCACTGGGAAAACCTTAGGAAAAGGAGCTAAACTCTTCAAAGGCAAATGACTATCCACTGGCATGAGTAGTATGTGGAACCTCATGAAGTAGGATCAGATTATGTTTCTGTGCATGAAATGGGACCTTGGAGCCCACTCTCTACAGAGGAGCACAGTACTAATATTGAGATGAGAAAATCAGACCTACCTCAAATGGATACACCAGACTGAATTGACCCACATGGGGATTCCTTGCCCTCTTTGGGGAAATGGGGGTTTGGGGTGGGAGGGTGAAAGAGGACTGGAAGGGATTGGGAGGAGGAAAGGGAAGGCGACTGGGGGATATATGAAAAAATAATATATATATACATATATATACATACATACACACACATATATATGTGTAAATATATATAAAACTACTAATATTTACTCTCTGTTGTACATACATACACACATACATATATATGTATATATATATATATATATATATATATATATATATATATAACTACTAATATTTACTCTCTGTTGTAATCCTAAAGATGTTGGCTCACATTCTGATGAATGAGTGCCACAATAGTGTAGGGTGATTAGCAGAGAGGTAGGATTAGTAGAAAAAACAGTTTCCTTCTGCCATGTTCTTTTATCTAGGCTATTACTGGAAGATGCAACTTAGATTTAAGGTAGATCTTTCTGATTCATATAATCTGACCATGAAAATCACCCATAGCATCTTGAGTTTCACTTGATTCTAGCAGCAGTCAAATTTATATATATATAAATTATTTGGTGCTTTTACATCATGCACTCCATCAAACTCAGATATCAGACCTCTCAGAATCATGCCAACTCTGGAGGTGTGGGTGAGGAAAGACTTGTTTTCTTGAAGGGTCTGGCCACAGGGAGTATAATTATGCTCCTGAAAGTAAATGAGCAGCATGAATGGGCTGTGTTGTAAATGAGATAGAATCTTTCAGCATCACTGATGCTTCCCAAGCCAGGCCTATTAGACCATTTTCAGGCATAATTGAAAGGAAAGGCTAGTCTTCCCTTACAGCTGTGGCTGCAGTTGCCATTATATTACTGTCTAGTCCTGAGATGAGCATGCTGATGGCCTTTTGGAGAGACAACTCATTATTGTAAAAACTTCACACCTTTAACTTGGCCCAAATCTGGTGTAACCTTAATGAAATTGGTTACATGAACCTTATGATTCTCAAGACATTGTGAGCAAGTGTTCAGACATGTGCTGGACATGTGTTTAGACTGTTATTTATCAGCTATTCCATCATTCTTCTGGAGAAAATGGCTGTGTTCACCTTCCCTATCATATAATACCAAACAACCAGGATGCAAAGGGCTCAATGTTGTAACAAGCAGAATCTGTAATATAAAGGGCAGTCACACAGAGGGTGAATCTTCATTGAGAGAGAACTGAAGATATTGATAATTGGTGGAAAAGGCCATCATAATCTCAAGGATCATTAGAACTGAACAGTTTGTGACACAAATGTTGTACATTTGCAAGATGCTCTTTTTTTATTATCAATAAAGAAGTCACATTTTCTATCTCTGTACATCCTTAATCAAGGTCCCTTTCCCTTCCCATCACATCAGGTCATTCTTTCTTCTCCAAATCTCCCAATCCCCCCACGGGGCAGGTGATCCCAAAGTCCCAATATTGCTTAGTTAAGACTCCACTCCTGGCAAATGCAGTTTTCACCCCCCAATATCAAGACTGAGTCAGGTGTTCCTCTAGGTGGAGTGGGATCCAAGGTGTCAGTCCAGGTGTTTCTGATCCCAAGCTGTTCCATGGTTGTGGTTTGCAGCTTGGGCATGCTTTGCTTTTTTTGTTGTTGTTGTTTGTTTATTTGTTTGTTTTTGTTTTTTGGGTTTTTTGTTTTTGTTTAGAGTCCACTAATGAGTGAGTATATCTATCACGGTAAAAACCCACCGTGTTATAAGTTTTAAGTGAGGTTTATATTGTGAGAATCACTTACAAAATACAGAAGGTTTTAGGAGAAAGTTAAGTCGCCGCACTCTCCCGCCACTGGCTCAGAGCTCTGCCCGAGAGAGCACCTGCACCTGCATCCTGTCTCTCTCCAGGTGTTGTCTGAATCCCGTTCTCAGTGACCACGCCCCTCTCAGCTTCTGCTTTCTGCTGCAACTCGCACACATGTACAGTTCCTGATTTCCCGCTATATCTCCCCGGTTTTGTCTAAATAGGAAGGTTCTAAACTAGGTATAAAACTGCATACTATAGGGATCATCATAAGTAGCCTGAACTGATAAATCAGCAAACTGGCCTTCCCCAAGGATTTGGTCCTTGGAGACGGTAACATTCCCAGTTTGATCTCAAGATTCCAAGGCTTTATTTAGCCTCTTCTTTAAACCAATTCCTCCACTGGAAGTTTTGGCCATCGCTCAACACTGCATTTGCCAAATTCTTCCAGTCATCAGGAATTACTTGATTCTGTGCTGACCATAAGTTCAAGAATTGCCTCACAAAAGATGTATGTACACCATAGTTCACTATGGCTTCCTTTATTGATTTTAAATCCTTCATGAGTATAGGTTCATAATTGTATCCCGGATTGTCAGAAGCCCTTCCACGTGGTTGTGGTTTTTTGGCCTCTGCCACAACTGGGAATAGAGTTGGAGGGATGGGGGGTAGTCCCCTCATGGTAACCACTCTAGGTAAAGAACCTTCCCTGCAGTCACACCGTTTAAGAGGGGATTCTGGGTTATCTTGAGCAGGTATCGCCTCAAAATCCTTTTCTAAAATCTCCAAGTGAGCCTCATGATCTTGCAACCTAGTGGTAATGGTCTTTTCCAGTGTTTTAAAGTCTTCTATAAAAGATCTCTCCAATAATTTCATAGGGTGGAAAATCCTCCCATTCTCCAGATCTACCCTTTCCACTATCTTCTGTTCAAATTTCCTAGAGTTTCCATCCATTATCCTAAAATTTTCATACATTTTTGTAAATTTTTCATCTAATTTCCTAAAATTTTCATCAATATGAGCTCTGTACTCCTCTCTAACAAAATTTTCATCCATTTTTTTAAAATTTTTCATCCAATTTCCTAAAATTTTCATCAATATGAGCTCTAAATTCCTCTGTGATCAAAGTAGACCTCTCTTCTATGGAAACTCTACACACATGTACAGTTCCTGATTTCCCACTACATCTATCCCCTGCTTATCTTTCTGGGTTTGTGATACCTCACTCAGGAGGATATTCTCAAAATCCATCCATTTGCCTGCAAATTTTAGGATATTATTTTTTCTTACTGTTGAGTAGTACTCCATTGTGTAGATGTACCACAGTTTGTTAATCCATTCTTCAGTTGAGGGGCATCTAGATTTTTTCCAGGTTCTTGCTATTACAAATAATGCTGCTATGAACATATTTGAGCACCAAAATTAAATTCTGGTTCTACTGCCAGAGGCCCAGAAATTGCTCATACCATTCATCTGTCATCCACATTCAGAAAGCATAGTTTAGCCCCATATCGGTCTCTAAGCTGTCATTTCAGAGTAAGTTAGCTTCTAATAGCTCTGGTCAGCTGTATCTGTGCGTTTCCTCATCATGATCTTGATCTCTTAGTTCATATAATCTCTCCTACCTCTCTTCAACTGAACTGGGAACTTGACTAGTGTTTAGCTGTGGATCTCTGTATTTGTTTCCATCAGTTGCTGGATGAAGGCTCTATAATGACAATCAGGGTAGTCATCAATTTGATTATAAGGGAAGGGCAGTTTAGGAATCCTTTCCACTTTTGCTTGGAGTCTTAGCTGGGGTCATGTTTGTAGGTTCTTGGGTATTTCACTAGCACTAGGTTTTTCTCTAACCACACATTGAGTTTATTTATCAAGATATCTATATCATTGTTCTCTCTCTCTGTCACTCTAACCAATCAACCTTCCTATTTCCTCATGTTCTCTTACCACTTTCCTTTGCCCCCTTTCTCCATGGTTTTAAATTACTTAGGAGATTTTATGTATTTCCTCTTCCCAGAGGGATCCAAGGATGTGTGTCTCAGAAACCATCTTGTTACTCGTGTTAGTGTGTGCCCCCGGGCGTGCCCCATGTTGTGTGTGTATATATGTGTGTATATATGTGTGTATATATGTGTGTATATATATACACACGCTACTAAATGAAACAAAAAGACATGAAACTAGTAGGAAGACTTTTCGGCAGATGTTACGGCCACCACGGAGAATGAGAGACGTGAAAGTGGTCAAGTGCACAAACGCAGGCAGTGAGTTCTCGAGAGAAAGACTTTAAGAAAATATATAAATACATAAGTAGCAGGCCTTCAAAAGAGCATAAAGCAGAGAACACCTGACTTTAAATTATTAGTAGTAATATGATAATAATAATAATAAAACATGTCCTCTCAGCCCTTACTTTTGCTTGTCTTCTTCTTGTCTCCATTTTGCGTAGCTTTATGCTGAAGATAAAAGGAGACATAGAAAAATGGATCCAAAAGGTGATCTAAAACCTACCCCAAGTATGAAAATACAATACAACAGGACCAAAAAAGACAGAGGATGGTTTTAAGAACATGCATGCTGCAAGGGACATTCTACAGAGTCAGTCATTTTTGGTGAAGCAAGGAGCTCGGATGTAGGGAACTCTGAATTGATAGCAGTGACTTCACTTCTCCAGGCCGTCTCACAGATTGGCCATTATTAGTTAGAATTATAACACACAGGGACAAATATAGATTTTTGGCCTGTAGTAATAAGAACTAAGAGAAAGCCTTGATGAAATCTGCAGAACTGTTGTGAGATATGCACATTCCCATGGCCTTGACCACAGGATTTGTAACCCCCAGTGTTAGGTGTTAATAGATTTGAAAGAACTCTTTTTTTTTTTTCTTGATCTACTTTTTGTATAAATCCTAAACAGAGGGCTTTGGTGAGAAACTGTGAAACAGGAAGTTGTTATTGCTAATAGCTCTGAAAGTTGTTAACTTTAATGGATTGGAACTGTGTGTATATTAAACATAGTGGTTGCAGGTAGCAGGGGAATTTAATAAAAGACTTCTTAAGCTCAGACTGAATTTCAAAGTTCAAATCTCATTAATATTATTTGATCAAATCTAATGAAAGAATAATCCAAGCATAATTCCTGTCATTGTCCTTGGCTCCCAGGACTCTGTGGAAGGATTATGCATTTTAACTTTGTTTTAATAGGTTCAGCTTCAGGTAGCTCTGATTGAAATATACATTGATTCTCTTTAATTTACTATTCATTATACAACTTATATTTGGTTCTTAAACACTAGAAATTATAGATTAAGCCTCTAAATACAAGTATCTTCTTAGACTTATGCAAATAGTTATAAAATTAACATTCTAATACATCTTTAAAAGTAATCATTAAATCTTACAACAATTGGGCAAAAGGATGGCTCAGATGTTGAGAGTACTACTTGCTCTCCTAGTGAACCTGAGCCAAGTTCTCAGAACCTGAATTGAATAACTACCATTTACATCCCCACACCCAGTCCTTCTAATATTTTTTTCTTCTGTACACCTCCACCACCTTAGACACCTCAAAAGACTTGTGTATTTTTCAAGACCAAAAAATACTCAGACCATCTTGAGAGACATGTAGCAATATGAGCTAGAGAAAGGGCATGTGTGTAATGTCATCTGCCAGATATCATCTACCAGACAGTCCAGCTAATGGAGACTATGTTAGTGTCAGACTAACCCTTTCCCATTGATTTTTCCATTGGAACATACATACTTCTCTTGACAGCTCTAAAAAAATGAACAAATATTAGTTGTTAGTATTTTGTGTGTGGAAGGATAGAACACGATGACATGCTGCCAGGAAACCATGTTGAGTTTATTGGGGAAACAAGTCGGGGAAGGGAAGAGAGAGAGAGAGAGAGAGAGAGAGAGAGAGAGAGAGAGAGAGAGGGAGGGAGGGAGACAGAGAGAGACAGAGAGAGACAGAGAGAGAGAACAGGGAACAGATAAAGAGAGTGTCTGCAGCTCTTTAAAGAGTGGCAATCTGTGCCTTTTATCTTAGCCAATCTAACAGGTGTTAGGTGGTATCTCAAAGTTGTTTTGATTTGCATTTCTCTGATGGCTAAAGATGATGAACACTTTTTCAGATGCCTTTCAGCCATTCATAGTTCCTCTGCTGAGAATTCCCTTTTTAGATCTGTACCCCATTTTTTGATTAGGTTATTCAAGGTTTTGGGCTCTAGATTCTTCAGCTATTTATATATCTTAGAGATCAGTCCTCTATCACTTGTAGGGTTGGTGAAAGTCTTTTCCCATTTTGTAGGCTGCCGTTTTGTCCTATTGACAGTGTCCTTGGCTTTGCAGAAGCTTCCCAGCTTCAGGAGATCCCACTTACTGATTGTTGGTCTTAGTGTCTGTGCCACTGGTGTTATATTTAGGAACTGCCTGTGCCAATTCGTAGAAGTGTATTTCCCACTTTCTGTTCTATCAAGATCAAAGTGGCTGGGTTTAAGTTGAGGTCTTTGATCCACTTGGATTTCAGTTTTGTGCAGGATGACAGGCTCAGATCTATTTGCATTTTTCTACACACTTCCATCCAGCTATGCCAACACCATTTGTTAAATATACTATCTTTTTTCCATTGAATGTTTTGGGCCTCTTTGTCAAACATCAGGTGTTCATAGGTTTTTAGATTAATGTCTGGATCCTCAATTCTATTCCGTTGGTCCACAAGTCTCTTTTTATGCAAGTACCAAGCTGTTTTTATTACTGTAGCTCTATAGTATAGCTTGAAGTCAGAGATGGTGATACCTAATGAGGTTCTTTTGTTGAGTAAAATTGTTTTGGCAATCCTGGTTTTCCTGTTATTCCAAATGAAATTGAGTATTGTTCTTTCAAGGTCCAAAAAATATTGTGTTGGGATTTTGATGGGCAGTGCATTGAATCTATAGATTGCCTTTGGTAGAATTGCCATTTTTACTATGTTGATCCTACCAATCCAGAAACATGGGAGAGCTTTCCATTTTCTGATATCCTCTTCAATTTCTTTCTTCAGTGATTTAAAATTTTTGTCAAATAGGTCTGTTACTTCTTTGGTTATTTTTACTCCAAGGTATTTAATACTATTTGCAGCTATTATAAAGGGTAATGTTTCCCTTATTTCTTTTTCAGCTCTTCTATCTTTAGTGTATAGAAGGGCTACTGATTTATTTGACTTTATCTTGTATCCTGCTACATTGCTGAAGGTGTTTATCAGCTGTAGCAGTTCCTTGGAAGAATTTTGTGGGCCACTTATGTATACGATCATATCATCTGCAAATAGAGATAGCTTCACTTTTTCTTTTCCAATTTGTATGCCCTTAATCTCTTTTCGTTCCCTTATTGCTTTAGCGAAAACTTCGAAAACTATACTGAATAGATAAGGGGAGAGAGGACATCCTTGTCTAGTTCCTGACTTTAGTGTGATTGCTTTGAGTTTTTGTCCATTAAGTTTGATACTGGCTGTCGGCTTCTTGTAAATCACCTTTATTATTTAGGTATTCTCCCTGTATTCATGATCTCTCCAGGCCTTTAATCATAAAGGATTGTTGGATTTTGTCAAAGGCTTTTTCTGCATCTAAGGATATGATCATGTGGTTTTTTTCCTTTAGTTTGTTTATATGATGGATAACATTTACAGTTTTTCATATGTTAAACCAGCCCTGCATTTCTGGGATGAAGCGTACTTGGTCGTGGTGGATGATATTTTTTATGCATTGTTGTATACGGTTAGCCAAAATTTTGTTGAGAATTTTCGCATCAATATTCATGAAGGAAATTGGTCTGTAATTCTCCTTCTTTGTTGTGTCTTTGACTGGCTTGGGTATTAGGGTAATTGTGGCCTCATAAAAGGAATTTGGCAATATTCCTTCAGTTTCCACTGTGTGAAATAGGTTGAGGAGTAACGGTAGTAATTCTTCTTTGAATCTCTGATAGAATTCTGCACTGAAACCATCTGGACCAGGGCTTTTATTTTTGGGGAGGTTTTTAATGACAGCTTCAATTTCCGTAAGGGTTATAGGCCTGTTTAGGTAATTAATCTGATCTTGATTTAATTTTGGTAGATGGTACCTGTCCAGAAAGCTGTCCATTTCTTCTAGGTTTTCCATTTTTGTGGAATACAGATTTTCAAAATAATCTGATAATTCTTTGTATTTCCCAGATTTGCCAGGAGTGGAGAGTAATCCAAGCATTATTGGGTCAGTGGGACCATAGGACTGTCTGCTCCCTACCCAGAGAGGGGATGGTGTGTTGCGGAGAAGAAAAAATGACCTGATATGGTGGGAGGGGGAAAGGACCTTGAATAAGGATATACAGGGATGGGAAAAAAATTGAGAAGGAAAGCTGAACACAAAGTAAATATATGTGTAGCAATAAAAAAAAAAAAGTGGCCGTGTAGACATGCCCCAGGTATATAGCTAAAACAGGACCATTTGTCTTGTGTAAGCATCAGTGTAGTACTATTCAGTAAATTCTGCTTGGCTTATCAGTGGGTATTTATTCCTGTGAAGAGACATTATGATCAAAGCACCTCTTATAAAGGAAAACTTTTATTTGAGGCTAGATTACTATTTAGAGGTTTCATCTATGATGAGAAACATGACAGTATGCAGTCAGCCATGGTCCTGGAAAGAGAGCTAAGAATTGTATATCTAGATTTTTAGGAAGAGAAACCTCAAAGCTGGTGACATACCTCTTCTAACTAGGCCATACCTACTCCAACAAGGCCACACATCCAAAGAGTCCCACTCATTGAATATATGGGGGTCATTTTTGTTTAAACCACTACAGAGGGGTAGGACACATTTACAGCGGCTTATTTTTGTATTTAGTATCACTAAGATTGAGTAAATCTGATTTTGTCTTGAAATAAGTGTACTTTATTGTTACAGAGACCGGACAAGAATTAAGATCTACACTGTAATGATTATTTTCTACTTTATAGGAGATCTTCTGTATGTAAAAAGAATTGTATATATCATTTACTATGGATTTCTTTGATCACTAGCTCATTGAAGGTAAAACTAATCTGTCTTTTGACATATTCATTTTCAAATCACATCTACTGAGACATATTCATTTTCAAATCACATCTACTGTATCCTTGAGATAAAAAAAAGTAGGAGAAACGTAATGCTGTACCATAAGGCTGTTGACTATAAATATAGCTCATTGATGGATACAGAGTTAAACAATTGAATAACACAATGAAAAAATGGGGTTCAGATCTAAGAAGGGAATTCTCAGCAGAAGAATTACGAATGGCTCAAAGGCACCTGAAAAAGTGCTCTTCATCTTTAGCCATCAGAGAAATGCAAATCAAAACAACTTTGAGATACCACCTGACACCTGTTAGATTGGCTAAGATAAAAGACATAGAGGACAGCCTATGCTGGAGAGGTTGTGGAACAAGAGGAACACTCCTCCATTTTTGGTGGGAGTTTAAGCTTGTTCAGTGACTTTGGAATGCAGTATAGCGGTTTCTCAGAAAACTAAGAATCAATCTCCCCAAGGACCCAGCAATACCACTTCTGGGTGTATACCCTAAAGATGCACAGTCATACTCCAAAGGTATTACCTCAACTATGTTCATAGCAGCATTATTTGTAATAGCAAGAACCTGGCAACAACCTAGATGTCCCTCAACTGAAGAATGGATTAACAAACTATGGTACTACTCAGCAGTAAGAAATAACGATATCCTAAAATTTGCAGGCAAATGGTTGGACTTGGAGAATATCCTCTTGAGCGAGGTATCACAAACTCAGAAAGATAAGCAGGAGATGTACTCACTCATTAGTGGTCTCTAAACAAACAAACAAACAAGAAAAAAAGCAAAGCATGCCCAAGATGAAAACCACAACCACTGAACAGCTTGAGATCAGAAACACCCTGGACTGACTCCTGGGATCCCACTCCCCTTAAAGGAACACCTGACTCACTCTTGAGGGAGGTGGGAGAAAGCTGGATCTGCCAGGAGTGGAGACTGAACTAAGCAATATTGGGTCAGTGGGACCATAGGACTGTCTGCTTCCTGCCCAGGGAGGGGATGTGGAGTTGTGGAGAAGAGAGAATGACCTGATGTGGTGGGAGGGGGAAGGGACATTGAATAAGGATATACAAGGATAGAAATTGTGACTTCGTTGTTCATAATAATAAAATTAAAAAAGTAATAATTTTAAGAGCTGCAAAGGAAAATGACAAGTAAATTATAAAGGCAGACATATCAAAATAACACCTGACTTCTCAATGGAGACTATCAAACCTAGAAGGTCCTAGACAGATGTTATAAGGCCACTAAAAGCGTACAGATGCTATCCCAGACTCTCTTCTCAGCAAAACTCTCAATAACCACCGATGGAGTAAACAAGATATTTCACAACAAAACCAGTTTTAAATAATACTTATCCACAAATTCAGCCCTATAAAAAGCACTAGAATAAAACTTGAGCTTAATAAAGGTAGAAACACCCAAGAAGCCACAAAAAATAGATAACTGCACAGAAGCAAATTTTAAAGAAGAGAAACACATACACACACTCCCACCCAAAGAAAAGAATCCCTAGCAATTAACAATCACAGGTAATTAATATTCTTAATATCAATTAACTCAAATCACTTATAAAATGACAAAAATAACACAATGTATGCAAAGAACAGGATGCATCCTTCTGCTGCATACAAGAAACACACCTCAAATTCAAAGACAGTAGTCCAGAGTAAGGATTGGTAAGTGACTTTTCAATTAAATGGACTCAAGAAACATGCTGGTATAGCTGTACTAATATTTAACCAAATAGACTTCAAACTAAATTCAACCAAAAGTGATCAGGAAGGACATTACTTATTCAGTGCAGAAAAATATCCTTCAACAGAAATCTCAATTCTAAACATTTTTGACCCCAACACATATGTAAAAGAAATATTACATGCATAAAACATAAACCTTGCATCAAACCCCACACACTAACAGTGAGAGATTTTAATTCCCTTCTGTCTCTAATGGAAAGGTCTTTAGGACAGATACTGTAGAAATAATGTAGCCAACATATATCATGGCTCAAACAGATATATACAGAACATTACACCCAAATATCAAAAAAAATTACCTTCTCAGCACCCCATGAACTTTTTCTAAATTTACCACATACTCAGTCATTAAGCAAATATAAATAGATACAAAAATGTCAATAATACCTTTGTATTCTATCAGATAACCATACACTAATGTTTCAACAAGAACACAAACCATAGAAGCCTACAAACTCATGAAAACTGAACATCTCTCAATTGAAGTACCCTTAGGTCAAGAAAGATGTAAAGAAAGAAATTAAACACTTCCTATAATTTAATGAAAATAAACTAACAACATTCCCAAACTTATGGGACACAATGAGAGCAGTGCTAATAGAAAAGTTCACAGCATTAGGTGCCAACATAAAAAAGAAATAGAAAATTCTCACACAAGAGACTTACTGCCCAGCTGAAAGCTCTAGAACAAATAGAAGCAAACTCACCTAGAAGTAGAATGCGTGAAATAATCAAACTCCGGGGTGAAATTAATAAAATTGAAAGAAAGAGAACAATAAAAATAATCAATAAAACAAAAAGTTCTCTACAATCAACTCTTAAGTCAACATCATAGACAAACTATTATCCAAACTAACTAAAAGTCAGAGAAAGAATATCCAAATTAACAAAATCAGAAATAAATATGGGGACATCATATCAGACACCAAAATATTCAGAGAATCATTAGGTGATACTTCAAAAATATGTACTCTAAAATTGGGAAACCTAAAAGAAATGAAGTTTTCTGGACAGATTCAACTTACCAAAACTAGATCAAGAGCAGATAAATGACCTAAATAGACCTATAATCCATAAGGAAATAGAAGCTGTTATTAAAAGTTTCCCAAACACAATAAGGCCCAGAGCCAGGCGGCTTCAGTGCAAAATCCTAACAGAATTTTAAAGAAGAACTAATACCAATACTCCTCAAACTGTTCCACAAAATAGAAAGAGGAGGAACATTGCCAAATCTTTTTATGAGAATAGACTCTGATACCTAAGCCACACAAAGCTACAACAAAGAAAAAGAATTACAGACCATACTCCTTTATAAACATTGATGCAAAAATACTCATTAAAATTCTTGCAAACTGAATTTAAGAACATAAAAAAAAAAAAACTCATTCACCATGATGCAGAGATGCAGGAATGGTTCAGCATGTGAAAAACTGCCAATGTCACCCATCATATAAACAACCTGAAGAAAAAAAAAGAACATATGATCATCTCATTGGATGCTGACAAAACCTTTCACAAAATTGAACATTCCATCTTAATAAGAATTCTGGAGAGATCAGGAATACAGGTAAAATACCTAAATATAACAAAAGCAATATACAGCAAGCTGACAGCCTGACAGCCAATATCAAATTAAATGGAGATAAACTCAAAGCAATCCCACTATAATAAGAAATATGAAAAGGCTGTCTACTCTCTCCATGTCTACTTAATTTAGTTCTTAAAGTTTTAGCTAGAATAATCAGACAATAAAAGGAAATTAAGACCAATTGGAAAAGAAAAAATTCAAACTATCATTATACACTGATGATATAATAGTATACATAAGTAACGCCCCAAAATTCTACCAGGGAACTTCAACAACTGAAAAATACCTTCATCAAGGTATGAAGACACAAGATGAACTAAAAATAAAATCAATAGCCCTCCGATACATAAATGATAAAAGGGCTGAAAACCAATCTCACCCGTTACAATTGCTGCAAATAACAACAAATATCTTGGGATAAATCTAACCAAAAAAGGTAAAAGATCTGTGTGACAAGTCATTGAAGAAAGAAATAAAAGTAAATATGAAAAGATCTCTCATATTCTTGTTTAGATAGAAATAACACAGTAAAAATGACAATCTTACCAAAAGCAATCTACAGGTTCAATGCAATTTCCTTCAAAATTCAAACACAAATCTTTACAAACCTCAAAAGAACATTACTCAGTTTCATATGGAAAAACAAACAAACCAAAAAATGAGGTTTGCCAAAAAAATCCTGAAAATTAATAATGCTTCATGAGACAACACTATCTCTGACTTCAAATCATACTATAGTGTTACAGTAATAAAACCAGGTTGGTACTAGCAAAAAATTAAACTTGTAGAACAATAGAATGAAACTGAAGATTTTGACATTATTTCATATACCTATGAACACCTGATTTTCAACAAAGAGGCCAAAATATACAATGAAAAAAAAGATAACATCTTCTACAAATGGTGCTGGCATAACTAGATAGTAGTATGTAGAAGAATGCAAATATGGATATATATCCATAAGGAGATGTGGATATATATCTCACCTGGCACAAAGTCAAGTGCAAGTGGATCAAATATCTCAACATAAACCCAGTTACATTGAATTTAACAGAAAAGAAAGTTGAAAATAACCTTAAATGCATTGGCACAGGTGACCACTTTCTAAACATAACATCAGTAACACAGACACTAAGAACAACAATTAATAAATGGAATCTACTGAAACTGAGAAGCTTTTGAAAAGCAAAGGTCATGGTCAATAGACAGTGTAAAGAATAGGAAAAGGTTTTCACCAACCCTACATCTGACAAAGGACCAATATCTAACATATATAGAGAATTCAAGAAATTAGAGGTCAAACCCCCACATAATCTAATACAAAATGTGTTTCAGAGATAAATGGGGAATTTTTAACAGAATTTCAAATGGCAGAAAGACACTTAAAGAATTTCACAACATCTTTAGCCATCAGAAAAATGAAAATTCAAACAACTCTAAGATACCATCTTCCACCTCTCAGAATGGCTAAGATCAAAAGCACAGATGATAGCCCATGCTGGAAAGGATGCAGAGCAAAGGGAACACTCCTCCATTGTTGGTGGGAGTCTAAACTTGTATAGACACTTTGTAAATCAGTATGGCAGTTTCTTAGAAAACTGGGAATCAATCTCCCCAATGATCCAGCAGTACCATTATTAGACATATACCCTCAAAATGCACAAGAGCATTAGCTCAACTATGTTCATTTTTGCATTATTTCTAATAGTCAAAACATGGATTCAGCCTAGATGCCTTTCAACTAAAATTAAAAATGATGGTACGTTTACACAATGGAATACTAATCAGCAGAAAAAAAAATGTGACACCCTGAAGTTGGCAGTCAAATTGTCAGATCTGGAGATTATCACTCTGAGTGAGGTAACAATACTCAGAAACATAGACGTGGGTAATACTCACTCATAAATAAATTTTAGGTGTAAATCAAAGGATAACTAGGCTATAGTATACAACCCTGAGCAGCTAGATTGCAGGAGAGACATCCATGTATCCTCTAGGAATGGGAAATAGGGGGAAATCTCCTGAGTAAATTGGGATCATATGTGGGGATGTCGAGCAAATGGAGGTGAAAGATATCGTAAAAGAATGGGATGGTTGATGGGAGGAGCAACAGAGAAGGAGAACAAAAAAATAAATATCTTGATAGAGAGAATCTTTGAGAAGCTTTAGAGAAACCTGGTGTTATAGAACATTCAACAACCCACAAAATGTCAAAGCTAAGACTCAAAGCACTAATGGAGGGGGTGCCTAAACAGGACTTTTCAAATAATCAAATGAATGAATGATTTTCATTATAGAACTTTCAACCAGCAACTGGTGGAGGCAGAAGTAAAGATCGAGTTGAGCTCATGGTGCCACTGAAGAGAAAGAGAGAAGAGAGAGTATATGAGCAGTGGGATCAAGATCATGAGGAGAAGACCCACAGAGACAGCTGACCTGACCTATTAGGAACTCATGAATTGTGCAATGGCAGGTGGGGAACCTTCATGGACAGGAACTAAACCCTCTAAATGTAAATGACAGTCAAAAGGTGTGCACAGTTTGTGGAGCATCTTGGAATAAGACTAGAGTTTATTCCTGGTGCATGAAGTGGCTTCTTGGGGCCCATTCCCTACAGAGAAACACCTTACTGAGCCTTGATACTGGGTGGAGGAACTGGAACCTACTTCAACTGGATATGCAAGACTTAACTGATTCACCTTGGGAGTACTTGCCCTCCCTGGGGAACAGATGGAGGTTTGGTGGGAGTGGGGTGGGGGTTGAGAGGTGGGTGGAAGGGAAGAAGAGGAGGGAGAAAGAGCAGTGGAGAATGTGAAAGAAAATATTTTTTTAAAATATTACTAAATATCCTGATTGTAGATTTTATTTTAGGTGTTAGTTCTGTCCTCTGGTTTCCCCCCCCTACACACTTGCATTTTGTGTAAGACTTTTTCTCAAATTGTCTCTTGCTAATCAACTGGAAACTTTTGGTAAATATCTATTCTTTCAATTCCTATCACCAATACAAAAATCATGCCTTTTAATTCTTTTGACTTGAAATGAAATTTAATTTACTATTGACATATGAAACATTCATATATTCAGAGAGTTTTATATTAATTAAATAGTGAAGGATAGGATATTCATAAGGCACTTGTGAGTTAGCCTCCAAATCAGAATTCCACTTTTCTATAGACAGTTAGGGTTTATAGATTTGCTACCTTGGGTTATATCTTCTGCTTTTCTGGCTTTCTTCTTTATTGTTACCTAACATATTTCTTTAGTATTTGTTTCAGAATCTACATTTTTAATTTAAAGTAAATTTTAGCTGAGATTTTTGTGTAGTTAAGGATACCAAATTACTTCAATTATTTCTTGATCCATTCTTGTCTTTTTTAGAAATCCTCAGATGAAACTTCTTCTGTGATTGAAATTGAAGAGAAAGACAAAGCTCCTATTTTGAAAAATGTTAACTTAGTGAAGTAAACAAGAGTATGTAGATAAAATGTGCAGAGTGTTTGGAGATTCATAGATTCTGAGCCTGTAGAAACATAGGAGAAACAAAAACATTGATTATCATGTAGTTTTGTCAGAACAATGAACAAGAAATTTAGTGAGGTCCTATCTATGTTATTCTTTCTACCTTCCCAGAAAATGTTTCCAATTTTAGATATTGTTTTTTTTTCATCCTTTGTGCTTTTCTGTAGCCATTGTACTTTCACTTTTTCTTATGATAGTTTTTTTAACATCTTTCATATTTGCTTCATTTTCTTACAAAAATAGTGAGCTGATTCTATGCAATGCAGGGAAATCTTCATTTGGCAACTTTCATAGATGGCATTAGTGTTGTCTAATGCAACAACAATTTTTCTACCTTATCTTATTTGACCTCTCTCTGTCATCTGGCACAGGCTATTACTCTCTTCTTGAAGCTGATATTTGCTCACGTCATGTTACCATTTCTTTTGTTCCTGGGTGGACACAGTTCTCCTTAGATAGCCTTTCTGTTATTCTTACTGCTTAAAGACCAAAACTAAGTTACATGATTCTCCTTAGTAAATAAATTACATGCTTTAAAAATGTTATCTAAGTCTCTACAATCTAGGAGTATGTAAGTTTTATGGTCTAGGTAGACAGTGCTTAGTGACACCAATTATAGCACAGTGAGTGAACACAGTCAGCTTGCCTGATAAAACCACTGTTGCCCTGTTCTGGTTAATGCACCTAGGCATGGACATTAGCCACTTCTGACAAGTCAGCTTGGTGTTTGCACTTGGTGATTGATGATGAGTGCTAGAGGCCAATCCAAGAGAGACAGCACAGCTAAGGGAGTCTCCAACTGCCAATGGGAAATCAGACAAGTTTTAGGTTTGCTCAATATCCAAAATAAATGAATCTGCAGGACTGCCTTCTGTTTTAAATGTGACTGTGTCTGCTTCTTTCCTGACTACTGGTGACTGCATCATTGACATTGTGCCTTCTCAGTCCCTCACCTAAGGGGTTCTGGGATGGAACACCCTGCAACACAACACCATTTGTTCACACCCACTGGAGCTTTCAAGGATAAAGGATTAAATTTACACAACTTGTTAAAAAATGGACAGCTAGGAAAAATTTCCCAGGTTCTATTTGTTTTTCTTCTTTTATTTGTTTTTTTTGAATACACTGTAAGTTTTGAAAAAATAATAATTTTCTTTTGTCTTATCACATTGTTGATATGAAACCCATTTGCTTTATTGTTATTTACTATCTATGGTATTCTAAGCAGGAAGAGTGTGCTTAGTCCTGAAAATCTTCAATTATGTATTATTTACTTATTCCTTTTGTGTTGTTAAGGATGATGTTGGATTGGAGCAGGATAATGGACCATCCTGATGGTACCTATTAGATACTCTCCCTCAACTGTAGGGAGAGCTATTTATTCATCCCAGTGTCAGGCATTTTCTTAAACACACTTTCTCAATAGCTACTTTAACTTGGCTGTCATTACCTTCCAATTTTCCAAACCTAAGTTTATTTTTTTCTCTTAAAAAAGAAAAGAATTCTGTGTCTTGCCCATTATTGATGGCTCAGTGATTTGTATATTCCCCTTTATTTGCTAGTAAGCTTCTAATTTATCTATCATCTTTTTTTCTTTCAGCTATTCTCACTGGTGTTACTAACAAATCAATGTGTTTCTATGCCAGCCTTTCTTATTGAAGTTTCTTTTCTTGAATTTGCTTTTACTTATTTTTAAAACATTTTTATGTATTTATTATATTCTTTAAGTGCCAGGCTAGAAATTTGACTTTGAATAGTAAAAGACATTGTGCCATGAAGTGCTTAAATGTTAAGGCTTTGGAGATGTGTAATAACAAACCTTGTTTATGAAGAGTTCCTATCAACCACCACATGTTTTAAACATTTAGCTTTATATTTTCTGGTCAGCAAATGTCTGTGATAATGGAAGCAGGGAGAGAACTTGAGGTCCTCAGTAACTGAAGTTGCATGTAGGGAGTTTCTTTTGTATCAAGGAACTGGATATTGTTCACTCACCATTGCACAAAACATGTTCCAGAGAGGCAACTCCACTTTCTGAGTGTCTGAACGGAAAGGAGAAAGGTTCCTAGTGAATGCATGCTCCCCTAATCTTCACTTTGTTTGACATATAATTATAATTGGAATTCATTTTATATACTTAAATATGGCAATTGCTCTATTACTTTTTTACTTATTTGAGATATTTTAGAGTGAATAAAGTCTATTAAATACATTTTGTAAACAGGTAACTATGGGGGACTTCAGGGAATAGTTTATGGATAGTTGGTGAATCCTTAGCCTCACCTCCTTGCTTCATAGATGGCCTCTACTTAAAGAATTTGTTTATCTTCTAATCACTCTTCTACAGATGTCTCGATATCTCGCATGACTTTTGAAAATAAAGACTTATTTTAGTTAAGTTTCATGGTAGAGGAGGAATGGAAGTTTCAACCAAGTACTCAAACATATATACCTGTGTTGGTATGTTGGACAAACTATAAGGAGACCTAAGTAAACTTGTAATTTAAGACCTTTCCAAGAAGAAGATTTCTGTTTACATTTCTTCACCAATATATTTTACCTAACATTCATAATTAACTACTTTAGAAAATATGGTGATATGTCATTATTTAAAGGATTATTGGAGACCAATGTTATACTAAGAGATTTATAAATATAATAGCAACTCTACAGATAGGTAAAAAAAATTAACAATCACCCAATAATATCAAATACCCTACAAAATGATACAAACATGTAATGAACAATTTAATACAGGAATTTGATGATGGCTTTGCTTTCTGAAAACAAACAATTATTTTACATCTGCCAGATAGACAAACTACAGGATAATGTTACATGTATTTATCTAAATAGGCAGTATGATGATATATTGTTTGTAATCTAAAAATAAAACTTGCCTGAAGATCAGAGGGCAGAGCCAGCCATAGAATCATTGATAAAGGACAGGCAGTGGTGGCACACACCTTTAGTCCTAGCAGTAAGGAGGCAGAGGCAGACCTATCTCTGTAAGTTGAAGACAACATTGGGCTACATGAGATTAATTCAGTCTAAAAGAGAAAACTATGCAAGAGCTGGACAGTGATGGCACATATGTTTAATCTCAATACTAAGAAGGTTGAAACAGGATGTGATATGGGTGGGAAAAGAAAGGAATCTGAGGTGGGAGGAGAGAGGAGTTCAGGTCTTCCCTTTCTCATTTGGTTGAGGACTTAGAGGCATTCAGTCTAAGGATTCTTTAAGATGGGATTTACCCCTTTTGACCTAACGATTCAGTAGTGGTGAGAAATTTCTCTAGTGGCTTGTTCCTCTGCTTCTCTGATCTCTAAGCCTTTATCCTAATATCTGGCTCTGGGTTTTTAATTATAAGACCAATTATGATTTGTGCAACAAGGTAGTAAAAAATTTTGAGAAACAATTGTACTATCTCTTCACATTAAGAAGTGACAACAACTGGTAAGATAAAATATGTTCAATTGGGTCAGAAGCATGCAGTGAAAGGAAAGTTTTATACTTAATTATGAACAGATACTTTGCATAATTGTAGGGAAGAGCTGTATATATGGCTCGGTATTGGTGAGGACCTGAGTTCAAATCTCCAGAACTCATGTGAAAGAGAGGAAGATAGTGTGTTGCTGTAATAACATTGTTCTGACTGTGAGATGAAAAATAGAGACTAGAACTTGCACAGTACTTGGCATGGCACAGACATAGAAAACAACAAAAGAGAGACCCTCATCTCGGCAAGGTATGAGCAGAAGTCAACACACAGCTTTGACCTCCTCAAATGTGCCACATAAGCATGCACTTAGACATCACAACACTCCCTCTTCTCTCTCTCTCTCTCTCTCTCTCTCTGACTGTTTTATACATACACACCCCTCCCCACACACACACACAGGCACACACATGCACACCACTAAAACATTTTCAATCAAAGAAAAAAATGATACATCATCTTTCTTATATAAAATCTTTAGAAGTTCTGTCCTTAGACATTTCACATATATAAACAAATATAAATCTTACTAAAGATTTGTGAATGTTAGAGAATTCACATTTTGTCTGGTCTCTATTAAATGAGAGTCTGAAGTTGATTGCTTGAAATTTGGGGGGTTGTTATGTTTGATATTTATGTAAGATGGACTGGTCACTTTCATACAGTTATGTAGGGAGTGTGTTGAAATGCTCAAAGTGTATCTGAACTGATCTGATATTTCTTCCACTGACACACCTTGCAATTGATGGTTTCTATGAGGTAGGAGCTGTCAGGCCATGAGACTGACATAAACTTTGTCTACTCGAAGCACAGGAGCCAGGTATCTTGAATATCTCTATTCTAGTAGATGAAAATAGACTATGATGTCAGGACACTGAAAAGAAGCAGACAGGCACAGGATTCTACAGTTAGCAATTTCTGGAGAATTTACATAAAAATATGGTCCTGTCAGTGGGAAGAATAATGGATTCCCATGATTTGGGTACGCAGGGGAAGGCTTATAAAATGATCAGTACAAAAATGACTTTATGTTGTAATATAGCTACTTAATCTCAAATAGGTATCAAATATACTATCCACATTGTTTTGAAGAAGACTCATCATAGCGGTTAGTGCTAAATTATGGTGGTCATGACTCAGCACAGGTATATTTAGGACTAGCTGAATTCTTATGTTTGGTAGGAAATGCAAGATATGTGATACAAATGGGTAGATATAAACAAAACTATGCTTTATAAATGCATCTAGAAAGCTTAAAGTCTCTCTTCTCTGAAATTCTAGGGTTACTACTGTTAAAACAAGGTGAAAAATGCAGGGAGTAAGCTTTAAAAGTAGAAATCCCTCAGCAATATAAAACATACTACTGTTATACTTCTAGAAGAACATATTTTAGGCATTTGCTTCATTTTGCTTCAAGAAAGTAGGAGTGAGAAACAGATTTTTAGTTTTATGCATATATGCAAAATAGTCAACCTATACAAAAGTAAAAGTTATTGCAGTACGTGATAGAAATGTTGGCTGTGATTTCTAAAATTTTGTGGGAAGTCTGGCATTAAAAGTTTGTCCTTGCTTTAGTTGATTTGTGTGTTTTATTCATAGTTCTCTCTACACATCTTTAAAGTAAAACATTCTCCACACACATTTTGTGCATGCAGATACACATAAATAAATTTATATGTAAAATACCAAATAATTTCCAATCTTCCAATTTTCATTATTACAGAGGGATGAAAAACAAATATAATGTTCATATTTTTATTTTGATTAAAATCACCTGTAATTAAGTAAGGTAATTTTATGGCCTTCATAAAAGATATCAGGATGTAATGTTCTTTACATAGCAACAAACATTAAATATTCATAACTGTACATCTGGAGATTTTCCTTTTACTCCCAAATCCTTACTTTACATGATGTGTCAGTTTCAAACATGTTCTGATCTTGAAGTAGAATTGAATCAATATTTGAATACATGTTGTAATGCATTAAGATTTGCATCATTTTATCTGTCTAGTAAGTGTATCATCCCATGCAATCAGTCAAAAGGGGCCTAAATTTTATTCTTCAGACCTTCTTGTAGATAGTTGCAAGGTTAGAATTGAACTTCTATGATGTGTCCTTTAATTTCACAGATAGTAGATCTTTAACTATTTCTTTGGTGGGTTCATATTTTAATAGTAGTCCAACTTGAAATATCTTAGTGGGATGGAAGTTTCTGAGCAGCAAAATGAAGAGGTAATCAGAGGAGGAGGAATGCAATTGAGTACACTTTGAAAATTCTTTCCTGGCTTACTTTGAATTCACATATAAGGCCTGTATCTCAAGTGATAGATAAATGATTCGGACAGAAGCTTAGCTGAAAAGACAAGGAAGTAAAGCTTTAAAAGTGTTCTAAAACATTCCTAAGAAATTATGGGTGATTGAGGAAAACACACACACACTCCTCACATCTCCTCTTCAGAATAGGAGACTGTGACTACGAATCTTATATAGACGCCTTTGCATTTTCTCATATCCAAAAAACATTGTTATTGGATTTATGAAACCATTGAGTTTCAGCTATTCTCTGTACTATTTGACCTACATGATTTAAGTCTGGTTTTATTGTCTGTAGTAGTTATTCTCTTTTATTAGAAACAAAATGGAGTTATTATTTTATATCCATTGCTGCTATTAATTCTGGTATGAAAAAAGAAAATTGTGGAAGGACTGAAGAAAGACTAATTATAATATCAAAAATTTTAAATATTTAAAAATTAAAATTATTAATACTGCAAGGAACATCACAGATTTTATTCTATATTTCCTCAAAATGTTGTTTAGAATTTTCATTCAGAAATATTTTTACTAAAACCTTTAAAAATTTTAATGTCTTTGGGTATGTTTTAAAGTATTTTACTATTTTAAATTATGTATATTACTTAGTGTTGTTTCAAAAGCAGCTTGTTTTCTCGATATTAATTTATGAATTTCATAATTGGCAGGTATGTAATTGCTAAAAATTTATAATTATGTTCATTTCTACCAAATTCATTATGATAATTTGTTAAATATATACTTACAATAGAGGGATAATGTTTTTGTCTTCCTTTATCTTGCATTTTAAAAATAACTTCATTAGCATAATATAAGTGACACTAGCAAAAGAATTATTGTATTGTGACAATAATTTTTCTTCTTATGTATATTTTATATTTGTTAAAATGAAATAAGTACCTTACTTTATTTTATTTCAAATGATAAAATAATAGAATATTGTTTATATTATGTGAAATGATAGCGTTAACATTATAATATTTGCCAAATGCTTTTTGAAACAGAGAAAAAGAACAATAGTCAGAAAGAAAATTTTCTAAGTAGATTTATAGAAAAGATGGTTTGTGGTCATATCCTGGCATCTGAGGACATGTATCAATGCCTACTCTTCTTTCACAAAGTACAGGAGGCTTCGTAAAGCAATTTCATGTGAAGTATCTCACCTCACCCAATAAACTCAGTCTATGTTGGCAGTGAGGCTTTTAAAAACTCCAGCAAGGGAGGTCCAAGTGGAGCGGGGTCATGAGGATACCCTGAGAATTAGAAATAGAAGTAATCTCCTGGGTAGAGAGTGGTGGGTGGGGATGGGAACTTGAATGCTGAATATGGGGATGGTTGCAGAGGGATACTGAAAGAGATGACTGGAAAGTCTAGGGGACTTTGTGGGGAACAAGTAGAAACTTGATGTAAGGAAAGCTCCCAGGAATGTACAAGAATGACCCCAGCAATAGTGGATAGGTATCCTGAACTGACCATCTCCTGTGATCAGATGGGTTACTTGTTGACTTCAAAGAGACTTTATCCAGTGACTGATGCAGAGATCCACAGCCAAACCTTAGACAGAGCTTAGAGAACCTTGCTGAAGAGATGGAGGAAAGACAATAGGAGCCAGAGGGGTCAAGGATATCACACACACACATACACAAACACACACACACACACACACTTAACCTGACTCATAGGAACTCACAGAGTCAGAACCAACAACCTTGGAACCTCCTTGGGACTGACATAAATTCTCTACATATATATGACAGTTGTGTAACTTGATCTATCTGTGGGACTCTTAACAATTGGAGCAAGCACAGTTCCTAATGCTTTACAGGCTATTGTGAAACCATTTCTCATACTGGGTTGCCTTGCCTAGCCCTAATACAAGAGGAAGGGGTGTTTTATCTTACTACAACTTGATATGCCATGATTTTTGGACACCCATGGGAGACCTGTCTCTTTTTTAAAAGAAACGAGGAGTAGATCGGGGCGTAGAGGAGATAGGGAGGGGGAATGAAAGGAGGGGAGGTAGGGGAAACTGTTTAGGTTGTAAAATAAATAAATAAATAAATAAATATCTTATATGAAAAGATTTCTCAAATCTACTATAGATTTAATAGTCAATTAAGGTACAAAATGAAGAAAAATTAAACAATTTATCCATATTTAAACAAATTCTGGCTATGAGGAACAAGATATGTCTTTTGTCTGTTGAACTTTCCAAGCTGAGATTGAAATACTGACATGAACACTTTTGTGATATCAAACATTTTCTTAAGCTTTCCTGAAGATGCTTAGTGCACTTTTACTGATTCAATAACTTTTTAAGATGGAAGGCCACACTGGAAAAATAACAAAAGTATAAAACACTAACATAATGTATGATAAAAGAAATTTATTTTAAATTATACTCATAGATATATTTTTAAAACCTACTATTGTTGAAACATTTGTGAAAGTAACACTTATTTTTAAATGTTTTAGTGCTAATGTATACAAGTGAATTACAATTTTCTCATAAATTTTAAAATGTAAAAAGCAGCAAATAACCTTTTTTTTCTGTGCCATTAAAGACTATTCTCCTGGCAAAATAAGCTGCAAAATTTTTTGTATACTCTTTTATGCCATTAAGTGTTTCACAGTCACATCCTACCTGTACTATATAAATTCACTTATGTTCACTCTGTATATGCAGAATTCAATATTTTAACTTTTTAACAGTTAAATTTACTGTAAAATGTGTTTATAATCTGGTTATTATATATCCCATTTCACTAATATCTGAGATTAGCTACTCTCTGTAGCCACCTCTTTGAAGATGGTTATCTGAAAACACTACATCTTTCCTTCAATAAACATGCAAAATCATAGGTCTCAGTTATTAAATAGTGATATTATTCTAAATATCAGAGCAATGGGGATGTACTGAACATGGCTTTATTTGGCTTTAATATAAGATTTTGATAGGAACTATCATCTGTTTTGCTTAGCTGTGATTTCTCTTTGTTTGTTATATGATTTTGATGTGGTACTTTCCAAAAGCTGGCTCTACTCTTACATTTTAAAACATATCTACTCTGTTTTCCCTAAAACTGTTATTCTATTTAAAGTGGGTGTTTTATCTCTATTCTAATACACTAGGCACACAAATATTATGACAGTAAAAACACAGGGTGAGTTAGAAATATATTTTTGCATATTAAATTTATTGATTTTCTTGGTGATTGGAGCTCATGATAACAGTATTAATCTGAAACTTGAAATCTCACAAAAGCTGAAACATGTATAGGAGTTGAGCTCTTTTGCGGGAAGTTGGAAGCTATAAAGACATTCAAAAGTTAGGAATGGACATTTATAAAATTATTTCACATGAGAACTACATAGATGTCATAGCTGGGCAGGAAGCTGGTAGCCTTTCTTCTTCAGAAGTTTGCATGGTGCCTCTCAGTGCAATGAAACATAACTGTCATAGGAGCATTCAGTTCCAGAGTGAGAGTGTCTAGGCCTTGTTTTTGAAATCCATGCTGTCCTTATAGAGTCTTTTCTGGCACTTTATTTTCTAAGAAAGAAATTAGTAGCAATATTGTGACAAATAGCCTAATAACGATGGAAATATCAATGGTACATTATAATAATGAAATAACAAATGCGCCTATTATATATATATATCAGATACTATTATTGCATTTAACATATAAGTATTCCTTCTTTTCTATTATACTTTACATCGAAGTCACAGGGTTGTTAACTAATTTGCTAAATTAAACACAAGAATGATTTGAGAGTGTTATAATTTCATTCTTATTTTAAATGTATCATTTCCCTTCTTCCCAAAGCCAAAGATGGCCAGCAACCATCAGTCAATGTTTGATTTATAGACTTAATATCTTATTTTTCTTTTAGAAGTTGCAATGTCTCGAATTGTTTTCCTCTAAAGATTACATGTGGAACCACAGTACCATGTGATCAAAAGATCCATTGATGATTAAAGTAAATGAAGTTATATGTACAAGGTTCCAACCCAGTAGGAAAGAACAAAATGTTTTCAGAACAAAACGGAGTGGTTGGATATCAACATTTAGGGGTGGAGGAACAACCATATGATAATATGACATGAGCACTGTCCAATTGCCTGAGAAGAGGTCTAAAGAGAAACAAGTGCTGACACACAGACTTTAGAGCTACAGCTCTCACAACAGTAAGGACATAACTTTTTCTTCTCTAAAACACTCTATCTGAGACATTCTGCTGTACTGGCCTGAGTAGGCTAATGTAATGTACAAGAAACTAATGCAATTGGCCATACTTGCAGAAAGAGAAATAGGTGTGAATAGCAATTTAATTTGAGGTATGCTGACAATTTTCTGTGGGCTTCCTCATATGCACCTCTTAAAATGTAAGAGTTTCTGTGTGAACTAGAGTCAACTTTTGTGTTGTTTTTATTTGATGATCATGCTTAATACATTTTCATAAAACAGCATATCTGATGAGCTCTCAGCTGAGGGAAGGATGCAAATAAAATTAATCACAGCCTGCAATCCCAGTCTGGATTATTTTTTCTCATATGTGTTTCTCAAAGCCAGATATTGCTTTTTTTTAATTACTCTCACAGGTGAGCTTCCTCCCTATGAATCCATTCACCTGCCTTTATTTTTGCCTTAAGTAACTGTTCTTCTATCTCATTTAATGTCTTTATCAGCCTCCAGGTTTCAGAAGATCTTCTATTTCTGCACAGAAAACACCCATCCCCTCCATCCCATTTCATTGCACTACTCTCAAATTCCTGCTAGAATAAATCTCAAAATCTGTATATGTATACATATGCTAGCTAAAAATAATGGTAGTGTTGTACAGCTACTGCAAACTGACAAAGCTGTCTGATTTACATGTGTTCCAGACACAGTGTGAAGAGAAATCAACTGGGACACTGGGATGTTCGCATCTGAGAAATTAAGTGACACATCTTCTGAAATATCTCTCAATATCACAGTAATTCTACTTAATTATAAAGACAATTTGTATTATATTATTATTATTATTAATTAAATAATTGTCCCTAGTCATATCTGTAATTTATTATCTCATGTAGTAGACAAATGATCCATCCAATGAAAGCTGTATCTTTTTTGTTATACATATGGTGACCATCAAAAAGGATGATGCTCACTACTGCCCTGAACTTGGTATTATCTTCACTGTCCACTAAATATTTATAGGCTTTTTAATATCAGCATTTTTCCCAAAGCCAAAAAATTTATATTTTATAAAACGTCCTCATTTGACATCATATCAAGATGTCCATTGTTTGCTGGTATTGACAAGTTCAAAGTGACATCAAGTAAGAAAGCATTATTATTATCATATTAAAAGTAGGCTGTCTTTTTTGTCTTTTCTTTGGATTTACCCATCTTTATATTGACAATAAGTTCTCAGCTTTTACATTTAATATTAAATGTTAGAAAAAATAGTAACATCCAATAGGAGATGATGAAAAAGTACAGTTTGCCCAAAAGTAGAAACATTTCTAGTACTAGAGAATGAGTATTCCAAATTACCTGTCTTACACTTGAAGATCAACAAATGAATTAAAATGTGTATCTCTTACTGAAAAAAAAAGGTTGAAAATATATTGCTAGATACCAGAGGAAAAATAGCTCATCTATTCGAAAAAATAGGACCATTACATTTACTTCTCACTATCCCAGCAACGGAACATTCAAGGTTACAACTTACAAACTATTTTTACAGTAATAATATTTTCCATTAAATACCACAGAATAATACTTATAAAGACTTTTTTGGATGTATTTTTCTCTGAGCTGTATTTAGCCTTGAACAAGGCATTCTGATGTTGAGAAACAAAAGCTTATAAGATTTCATTTTATCAGAAAAGAGAAGAGACAGCTGTGAACAGGAGAACTTATTACTACTAATGAAACACAGTAACACTTTTGCTATTAAAAATTCCTTTTATTTTATTAACACTCTGAACACATAAACATATTTCACAAAGCAATCAATTGTAAAACAATTGCAAGGCTTTTGCAAGTGTTCTTCTGTGAAAAATTCTCTGAGAAAACAGAACTGCACTTTCGAAGGGAGAGACCTTAGAAGTTGGTTACCTAAGTAAAACCATTTGAAGTAAAGTAGTTGTACTGTGTTTTGTTGTTGAGCATTAGAAAACACATACAAATAAAGTAGACAATGTACTATATTTGGTATCTAGTGGTAATATTTTCTGCGTCTTTTGTTTGCAAAAATGCTTGCCATAACTTTCTGTGTGTGCTTTCTTTTCAGGCTATTAACTCTAATGAGATGTTATTGGGCTTCCTTTCTTCTTTGCAGAACTGGAAGCATGTCATCTTTATGGAACAACTTCTGTATCAAGATGATGTTCAAAAAATGAAAAGGAAATGAATAGATGATATAAGACAAGCCCTTCACAGCTCTGCTCTTGAGGATGGGACACAGAATGTCCAGGGCTCAGACTGGGAATGGAACCATGCTCTCAGGGATGACTGGACAAGACACTCCTGAAAAACACAGGTAACAGTGTCAGCATGCTGCACTTTAACTTAGAGAAATATACTTTATGACTCTGAAATACCCCAGGTGTTAAATCAATCCAGGAAAGATGAGGAGAAGAATTTTAAAATGAATGAAAGCCTGTACACTGAAGACTAAAATTTTCGTCAAATAGGACTGAGTTGTTTAATTCTGAAAGTTTATCTCCTGGACCCACAGTGGGCAAACTTTATAGAAAATTTGAGTTTACTTTCGTTGAAGAGATTTACCACAGTGTACATTAAAGATGGAGGAAGCATCAACCATCATGTTACTTTACTCTTCATAAATTCATTAATCAAATAAATTTTTGTTTTCAATTGGCAGCATATTTTAAATATATTTCTATAAATTAAATTTACGTCTATTTTATGATTTGATTTTTTAAAAATTTTAACACATAAAATTATTATACTATAAGAATTATTTGGAACATGTGTTTTTTCAATACATAGATGAACATAAATCTATAAAAAATATTCCCCTTAGAATATATAAATAAATATTAGTTTAGTGTAGATAGTCTCAGTGTTTTATAAAAAAGTAGAATTTGTTATACTTATTGTTAATATGAAAAAGCAACATTTCTTCTCTTTAGCACAATAAGTGTAAATTTAAATGCTTACATGTAATTTACATGTTATATTTGCATATGAATTGATTTAGATGCATATTATTCACCTCAACTCCAATAAAATACTTTTTCTATAAAGGACACTGTTAGAATATTTAAGCAAAAAGGTAAGACATAGCTTGAGAAATGTTCTTTTCATGTATACTGTTGAATATATTTACAGAACAGCAAAGGTCTCATAGTTTAATACTATACTATAATATAATATTTAAAATGGCCAAATATTCTATAATAAAATTATGACTTACTAAAATTCATTAAAACCTGCAGTGTTATTATTTATAAAGAAAATTACAATGTTAAATATGTCAATTTTAAATTAATTTAGTAATGGCTTCATACTTATATTTTTAAAGATATAGACCAACTTCAGGTCCTAGTCCTAATGTGAGACTTATTTGGTATAGTAATGAAGAAATATATTTTTATTTTCTTACAATGTCAAACAGACACATATTGTTTAGTCAATGGAAAGAAAAACATGTTTTAAGAGAAAATGCATAAATCACTGTACAAGATGTTTTCTAGTAGTCCTAAACTGGCAACATTCTAATATCTAATATTAAGTGAATGGAATATATTACTATAATATTTCTATACTAAATACAAATATCTAAATTATAGAATAAATATGCATTTCTGCTGAAAAATTGGCCCTATGTGCTATGTGATTCCATTTACACATTCTCTCAGATGAAAAAAGTAAGTAGTTATGTGAAACATACAAGTTGGTGTGCTCAGTTTTATGGAAAAAATGATACACAGGAATACAGAAAAAGAAAGTGAAAGTGATGAAATTAGTTGCTTTATTAATGGGGGAGCAAATGAGAATGACATACCATAATATCTCATTATGTTTTATAACATCAGCATTTTATGTAATTTACAATCATTGAAGCCTGTAGCTACTTGTAAAGGAATTTATAATAAGAATAAAATGAACAACTTAGGAGAAGATCCAAGAACCCGATTGTAGCATGAATTCTGATTGTAATGAAAGAGACTTAGAGCCAGATATCAGGGATAGGGTGAAATATCAATAAGAGGAAATTCCACAGTCAAATCTCACTCAGCTATCTTCCAACTGCCACAGACTCACATTTGGTCACTTCTAATTGCTGCTGTTTTCCTAAACCTGCCTTAAATACCCTTCTTCCCTAGCCCTATCCTATCCAGTTTAGGATGAATGGCTTGAGCTACTCTATTTGGTAGTCAGCCTCGAACTCATGGAAACACAGAAAGATCTCTGTCTCGGAAGTTATGGAAGTTATGGGACTAAGGGCAAAGGTCACCAAGTCTGATTTCCCTGTGCTGTTATATCCTATCACTGTGTTGGGATTAGTCTTTCATTAGTTTTCTGCAGTGATCTGTCTATATCTTTTTTCTTTCTTTATTTTTAAACAAGAACTGTGAATTTAATTTCACTTGTTTATCTTTTATCTAACCATAACAAATAACAATTTTTAATCAATTACCCTAAATAAGAGCAATCATCCATAACCCATTGAAAGAACAAAAACCACCAGTCCACGACTTGGGAATGTGGACATCATGTTTTTAAATTTACTTCCTGCTATCTGGGGGCCAGCAGCATCTTTAGAGGAACTTGAAAAGTACTATTAATTGTCAAGACCTGAAATGTGTAACTATATCATTTGTTATGCAGGCTATGCATAACAGGACAGTGCACTGTTTGTCTCAGGTCCTGGCTAGAGTCATCTGTGAAGCTGGTTCATCTCAACTAGCCACCTTGAAAATGTCCTGAGAAGTTTGTAGGCCAAATCTGAGTTTTGGTTTATGTTTGTAATCATGGTGGCTTTCTCATAGTCCATGTGAAATCATCATTGTGGGACCCCATCTTTCTTTTGGATACTTCAAGTTTGCAATTAGGCATTGTCATGGATCACTGCAGAAAACTGATAAAAGACTAATCCCAACACAATGTACAGAAATCTAAATACATAAATATTTATTCAGAATATGATTAGTGGTAATATGATAGTCATTTCTTTTTACTTATTTTTTGTCCCATATCAGGTAGATCTTCTAATATGATATGGAGATTTTGCATTTTCTGTAGCAAGTATGCTTGGGTTTAGAGAAGGAGAAAGCCACACTCCAACACTAAAACCAGCTTTAATTTATAATTAAACTGGGCCTTCAACTTTTCTTATAAATAAAGATATATAGAGGTTAAGAAATAAGTTTTACCCTGTAGAGTATATTGATATCAATTGGTTCAATATTCTATTGCATGTGAATTTTTCTGGATAGCCTTCCTTCTGTTATAGATGTCTAGATGTCCAAAGTCTTTCAACTTCTTTCTGATTTTCTGTAAAGACAATACCAAAAACCTGCCCCAATTGTTTCTTTGCTTGTTTGTTTTCTTACAACTTAAAGAATTGTAGTATGGGTAGATGAGCCATAAATTCTTATTTTCATGAAGTTTCTCCAGTTCAAGTTGAGTCTTTATTCATTTTGATGGTACCCACTTTTGTTCATCTGTGGAAACAAAAGCAAAACCCCTTACCCAATGTAGCACATAGCCTGGTTTCCATTCTGAGATCAGTGCATCTTTGAAATAGACAGGCTGGTGTAGCTCAGCCATTTTTTCTATAGTCCAATGCCTCTCAGCAGCTGTTATTCTTTTCTTATTAGCACTGAGAAATTGCAAAGTTAATAAATCATTATGTAGTCTATTTTTAAGAGTCTTTGTTATTTCCTTCTGTTTATTTAACATTTCCTTCAGAGTTCAATTTGATCTTCCTATGATTGTTTGCCCTGTAGGATTGTGTGGTATTCCTGTAATATGCTTTATATTATAAAAAGCAAAATATTGTTTCATTTTACCAGAGACATTTGCCAGAGCATTGTCATTAATCTGTACAGGTATTCCTATGATGACCATATCTTCTAGTAAATGTGTGATTACAAAATCAGCCTTTTCTAAACTCAAATAAGTTGCTCATTAAAATCCTGAAAACATATCTATTGTATAATGTACATATCTTAAATTCCAAATTTGGTAAAATAAAATACATCCATCTGACAGATTTTATTTCTATGTATATTTTTAGGGTTACTCCATGCTGGTAATGGAGTTTGGTTGTAGAAGGAATAGATGGGACTTCTCTTTCCACTTTTTTTCACTTGTTGCCAAATATTTTTTTTTTAATCCTTTGTTACTGAAGTGTTTTTTTTATGAAACTCTGAGACCTCTAACACATTTCTGCTAATAATTAATTTTATCATTACTTTGTGCTAAAGGACTTGGCAGACCTGTATGGGATCAAATGTGTGTTATATAGAAGGGATGCTCCTTAGTCCTGATTATTTTTCTAACAGAATAAATGATAAACTTAATTCTGACTTATTATTAATAAAATCAGCAGTTTCAATGTGTAAAACAACTCTTTCTGCATATGGAGAATCAGTGACTATGTGGAAAGGTTTGGTAAAATTCATTAATATCATCACAATAACATGTAATTCTGACTTTTGAAAAGAACTATAAGGGCTTTGAGCCACTTTGCTTATATTTTCTGACTTGTACCCTGCCTTTCCTGATTTGTTTTTGGTTTTTTTTTTTTTTTGGTATAAAATATAGGGGCTCCAGAAATTGATTTATCTTGTATAACATGAGGAAGAATCTGATAAGTTTTCTTTAAAAATTTAAATATTTTTGCTTTGAGAATATTTGTTTTTAATCTCCTCCAAGAAATTACTATAAGCTCTTTGCCATGGTTCTATTTCTACCCATAATTGATCAATTTCTTCATTAATTAAAGATACAACAATTTCTGGTGAGTCCATTCCTGTCAATTGATGAAGTCTTAATTTTGCCTGAAAAATTAATTCAAAAATATTTTTTACAAGTCTTTAATTTTTTACTCATTTTATGTGGTAGAAATATCCTTTTCAATATAACATTTCCATTTGCATTAAAATTTCTGTAGGACAATGCTTAGAGGGCAAGATAGCTATGATGCAATTAAATTCTAGATTCACACAATCCACGTGTGTATCCTATAATTTCTTTTCTACCAAAGCCAATTATCTCTCAGCTACAGATGACAATTCTCCCAGACTATTTAAGTCCTTGCCACCATTTAAGGTTTTGAACAAATTATCCAATTCATCATTTTTTATTCCAATAATGGGTCATAAATTGGCAATGTCTCCTAGGAGTCTTTGAAAATTATTTAGTGATTTTAATCTCTCTTTCCGGATTTGTACCTTTTGGAGTCTAATTTCTTGTTTGCCTATTTTGTAACCTAAATAATTAATGGCATCTCCACTTTGTATTTTTTCAGGAACTATTTTAATCCCCAAACAGGCAAAATTTGTTTCATTTCCTCAAACATTGTTTCTAAAGTATCAATATTTGTATCAGCCTATAGGATGTTGTCCATGTAATGATAGATTATAGATTGTGAGAATTTGTTATGTATTTGTTCTACTGGCTTTTGTACAAAATGCTGGCACAATGTGAGTCTATTCAGCATTCCTTGAGGAAGGACCGTCCACTGATATTTCTTTACAGGCCAAAAATTATAAGTTGGAATGAATTTTTCCTTTTTGTTCTTGGAAAGGTATTGTAAAAAAAACAGTCTTTTAAATAAATAACTATAATAGGCCATTCTTTGGGTAAAAGAGAAGGCAAAGGAATTCCAGACTGTAGAGAGATCATTGGCTGGATCACTTCATTTATTTTCCTTAAATCTGTCATCATTCTCTACTTTCCAGATTTCTTTTTAATAACAAATACAGGAGAATTTCAAGGGCTCAGCTCATTGTTTTTTCTATATGCTGAGCATATAACTGCTGCTCTACCACCTGTTCTAAGGCCTGGAATTTCTGTTTTGATAATGACCATTGATGAATCCATATAGGCTTATCTGTTAGCCATTTTAAAGGTATTGCTGAGTGTGTCTTTAAAAGATCAGCCACTGTTGTGCCTTGTTTCTGTACAGCCTGGATGGTTTGTGACTGTTTGTCATAATACCTTCTAATATTTCACCAGAAGCATACGTTAGTTTATGCTTCATTTCTGTTATTGGAGGGATGTTAATCTGAGTATTCCATTGTTACAGTAAGTCTCATCCTCATAAATAAACATTAATGTTATCACATATGGCTTTAATATTCTTCTCTGTCTTTCTGGTCCTATACACTTAAGCCATATTGCAATCTGCTTTATCTGAGATAACAATTCAATTCCCCAAACTGAACATTTACCTAGTGAAGGTGCCAATTAGGTTGCCATGAATCTGGTGAAATTATTGATACATCTACCCATGTGCAATAAATTTACAATAATAATATAGTTAGTTGTACTTTTAATTTTCACATTCTTTCATTAATTTTTGCTAAAATATTCTTTTCATAATTTTTCCTGAATTTTTTCTTTTCTATGGATTTTATATTATTCAGCATTGTGTGACTTTTTTAAAAAATAGGTTTTAATTTCTTCAATTGTTCTGGTAAGGTGTTTTCTCTGTATGATAGCAAGATAAGATTGCACTGGATTGTCTATGGATGCTTTTACCCCCCCCCCTTTGGGCACTTTCCTAAGGTAGAATGTTACTTTGTTTGTCCTCTGTTGACAGGAATTCATTAGTACAATGTTGACTTTTTCTACATCTCCTGCATACTCTAGGAGGGAGGGGTCTTCTCTTGAGATTATTCCTAACAAAAGTACTGTTTCCAGGAGCACCTTGATTAAAATTTTCTTTTATATAGCCTTGCCATTCACAATTATAGCATTTAACATTTTGAATTTTTCTTATACCTTTAGAAAAAAACTTTTCCTGCTCAATTATCATCACCTCCATAAGACTTTACATTAATTGTCTCATGAATCCAAACCTCTGAGGGTGCTGACCTATTTTAATGATCTTATTATTTTATACATTGTGTATTTCCATTCTCAAATGCCAGTAATTAAATTATTATTTGGTTTGCTTCCAAATCTAGTAACATTCTAGTTACCACTGTAGATAATCTCTGCAAAAAGTCTGTAAAAGTTTCTTTTGGGTTTTGAATTATTTTTGTGAAGGATTTGATTTTCCTTCCTAATTCTTCTACCTGATCCCAATCATTCAGTGCTGCCATGTGGCATAAATCCAGAGTGTGTTCATTGTATAAGGGATGCCTTTTCATATCAATATAACCATCTTCCCCCAAGAAGTTGGTCTTTGGAGACTTCTATGCTCCTGGCTCTGCTTCTTTGTTCTATTGTTTAGCCTCCTCCTTCCACCATGTTTTTCACTGTAAAAGTGGCTTAGCTTCCAAAACAGCAGTAACCATATCTAACCAGTGTTTATGTGTGATCTGGTTATATGAGGCCCATAAATTTAGCATTTGTTTTACAAATGGTGAACATATCCCATATGTCACAATTGCTTCTTTGACTTTTCTTAATTCTAACATTTGTACTGGGGCCCAACTAGCTTCTGTGCTATTTTTTTTTTATCATTGTGTTTTTTTTTTTTAAAGGTTACTGAGTATATTAATGTTGGATGTCAGAAAATATTAGGCTGTTTTTTTATGTAATCTTAGACAACATTGGTGAGTTTGGTTCTTTATATTCCTTTGTTTGTGTTTAAATATCTTTGTGTTCTTTCTTAAAAGGTTTTTTAAATACTTTTTTTCTTGGCAATCACATTAATTGAATTTTTCAATGATAAAACAGAAGTCAAACAAAAATATTCATAATAAACAGTATGATGCTCATCCTATTTAACTTATTTGTCATTTCCTTTACTGGTTCCTATATTAAATTTTCTAGAGACCAAGCATTCTCCATTGCCTAAAACAAATTCTCCTTTTTGTAAAAAAAAAAAAAAAAAAAATCCTATGTACTCACCAATATAATTAAGTCCAATTCAATGGACTGTGAAGTAGGGCAACTACTTAGTGTGACAACAGTCAAAGGAAGTATCCAAAAAGAGAAATAATCTGCAATCCATCAAGAGAAAGAGGCCACTGTCTGTAAAACTCACCCAGATAAAAGTGAAATGGAAACACTCCAGTCACTCCGCAAAAAGCTGGAGGCTTCTTGAGTTCAAAGTTTTGGGCTCTATAACCCAAAGTTAAAATGGGGTTCAGAACTAAAAAGGGAACTCTCAGCAGAAGAATGAAAAATGGCTGAAAGGTACTTGAAAAGATGCTCAACATTTTTAGCCATCAGAGAAATGCAAATCAAAACAACATTGAGATACCACCTGACACCAGATTGGCTAAGATAAAAGGCACAGATGATAGCTTATGCTAGAAAGGTTGCAGAGCAAGGGAACACTCCACCATTGTTGGTGGGAGTGTAAGCTTGTTCAGCCACTCTGAAATGCAGTATGGTGGTTTCTCAGAAAACTGGCAATCAATCTCCCCAAGGATCCAGCAATACCACTTTTAGGTGTATGCCCTAAAGATGCACATTCACACTCCAAAGGCATTAGCTCAACTATGTTCATAGCAGCGCTATTCCTAATAGCAGGAACTTGGAAACAACCTAGATGCCCCTCAACTGAAGAATGGATTAACAAACTGTGGTACATCTACACAACGGAGTACTACTCAGCAGTTAAAAAAAATGATATCCTAAAATTTGCAGGCAAATGGATGGATTTGGAGAATATCTTCCTTAGTGAGGTATCTCAAACCCAGATAGATAAGCAGGGGATGTACTCACTCATTAGTGGACCCTAAACAAAGCAAAGCAATACAAAACAAAACAAAAAACAAAAAGAAAAGCATGTCCAAGCTGCAAACGACAACCACTGAACAGCTTGGGATCTGAAACACCTTGGATCCCACTCCCTCTAGAGGAATACCTGACTCAGTCTTGATGTTGGGGGGAGGAAACTGGATCTGTCAGAAATGGAGGCTGAACTGAGCAATATTGGGACCTTGAGACCTCCTGCCCATGCTGGGGAGGAGATGGGGAGATGTGGAAAAGAGAGAGTGACTGCAGAAGATGGGAGGGAGAAGGGACCTTGAATAAAAATATACACGGATAGAAAATGTGACTTTATTCATAATAAAAAAAAAATAAAAAAGTTGGAGGCTAACTCAGAACAAAATGTCTAGCCAGCCAGTAATTACTTCTCTGGCCACTTGTTGTTCTTTTTTTGAATTTGTGCCCCAAAGTTGGACAACAAATGTAGCATGAATTCTGATTGTTTTGAAAGAGACTCATAGCCAGATATTGGGGAAAGATTGAAATATGAGAGAGAGGAAACCTCACAGTAAAATCGTACCCACGTTACTTCCACCTTCCTCAGCCTCATTCCTGGTTGCTTCTAATTGCTCTTTTCCTAAGTCTGCCTTAAATACACTTTTTACCTAGCTGCATCCCATATAGGTTAAGATTAAAAGTGTGAGTTACTAGATTTGATAGTCAGCCTTGAACTCACAGAACCACATAAAGATCTCTGTCTCAGGAGTTATGTAATCAAAGGTTTCCTAGAGCTGAAATTAAAAGTGTGTGCCATTGAAGCCCAGCTATTTGGCCTTGTACTCAATGATTCAGAAATTCCTGAGCTATCTCTGCCTAAGTTTGACTGTGGGTTGATCTCTTGATATTTCAGGTTTTATTAAATGTGAAACATATCACCACACCTGATGTCAAATTTGCTAGGAGTTTCCAACTAAAGCACATAAATAGAGGGGAAGGAAAATTGGTCATAGTTTCAGTGAGGTGGGACGCTGAGTGCTAAACTACAAAGGTAAAGAAGATTATCAAGCAATTCAATTGCTGGGTCTGAGGGAAATAAACAAAATGCTTATTGGAGACATAAACATTTAAATGTGTACTTTTTAGTAACACATTCTTCACCTAGACCCTTTATAAACAGAGACCAGACTATCCCTACTCTGTTTTGCACTTCTGCAGTTATGGTTTCCCATCCTCATCCCACCCACAGATCCAATTCCTCATCATTCCTTTACATTATTGAAATTGTGGCCTTGCTCTTTTCCTATAACAATATTTTGATGCTGCATTTGTTTGTCTACAATTTTTAGTACTAAAACTAACTGTGCAGGACTCTTATTTTGCAGGATTCACTCCTTAATTCTAACAGTACATGTTTACTGCTAAGTTATTACTCCTGAATAAAAAGACAGTCTATAAAAGTGACATTATTAAACACTAAATAAAAAAAAAAACCAACTTAGAGTCAGAATCAGAGTTTTAAAAACTGGACTTTTTCTGTCAAAGTAACCAGGTAGATTCTTACATACCCTGAATAAATAACACTTTCAGTCCCCAAAGACTTAGAGACCATGACATGCAATCATTTTTCTATTCTTTTAGCCATCTTCCCTTGTGAATCAAAAACAAATGGGCTATCTAACATCTGTGTCTATAATACATCCTTAGCTGGAGTATTCACCATATTCCTTATCTGGTAAGAACTAAAATTGACTTGTACAGGACTTTCATCAATTCCGTTAACTTGTATCTATTCATTTTAAAATCTCTTAAAAGCAATAAGTGATATCACTCTGCGATAGAGCTGACCCACATGCTCCTAATTGGCCTGCACAGGAGTGCCTAGTACTCAGTGGTTGTCTACTGGGAGATGGAAATTTCCGTAATGTAAAATAACCTCCTGGGCCACTGGGGGGTTTCTTCTTTGTAAGAAGAATCTAGCATAAGCATCTGTCCTGTTGTGTTCAAAATTCTTTTTAGTAAATTATGTGTTATATAATTATGACTATCTGTTAGTACTTGAATGTGAAATACATCCCACCAAAGGCACATGTGTTTAAACTTTTCCTGGAATTGTGGTACTATTTGAGGAGAATTTTAAACTTTTAGCAACTTTCATTGAGAAAGTTGATCACATAGAGTGTTTTACAGCATTGGGCTACTTCCTGTCCACTCAGTGCTTCTGGACTGTAGAAGCTACCACCTTTCTTAGTGTCTTCCCTGTCCCAGTGGACTGTACCAACTGAAAACATAAAGTGAAACTTTCAGTCTTTAAAATGTCACTTACTTTGTCAAAGGTATCAAATAGTAAGTAATATATTCTTATCTGTGGCAAATGTTTGCTAGAATTTATTTGAGGTTCTACCTTATTGATATTTATAATGTACACACACACTCTTATCTTCTTTGCCCTTCCTCAACTTTATTTTTTCATTGATAAGTCATTCTAATTTTATGTCTTTGTTCTCTCTCTGTGTATGTGTGTGAGAGATCAAACAAATTTACTTAGTATTGCTAAATTTTCTTTTTATGTCAACTAAACCAACAACAACATATATGATCATCATGTAGAGCTTTATTAATTGTATTTTAAAAGGCAGAAATTTTCATGGCTTTTCTCAGCCTCCTAGTGAGAATGCTAAGTGGCAGGTAGATTAGACCATCTATCATTTAATATTCTTCAAGTTCAGGAAATATTCAATGCCAAATTAAAATCAATTATTAGTGCTATCAAATGATAAAGCTGAAGGAGCAGTCATATAAAAGATAGTACCACCCTATGACATCTGGCATTTTAAAATATCATTTAGGTTCTAGCAAAACATATGTTCAGGACATTTTTTCTCAGCCTGGTGGTTTTGGCATACATGCTTGGTGCTCATCCAGAGTCTCTTTGGGTATATGGCTTTATAGTTTACTTTTATTTTTAGTTTATTATGATGTTTTCCCACTTTTAGTTCTCACAGTGAACAATTTTAGTTGTCCCAATTATGCAAATTTATAATCTTGGATGTGGAGAAATTATATTTTTTCATGATATGCTAGGCATTACCAAAATGGGGGAAAATCTTATGTTAAATATTTTCAGACATTTCTCTAAATTATGTCTCTTTAATAATATTATAATGACTTATCTAACCCTATAACTTTGCACTTCAGTCATTACAGAAGACAAATTCTGAAATCAGCATTTTAGGTCTGACATTAGGTGGTACTAAGTGGGGAGTTGACAGTCCCATCAGATATCTCCCTGTGTCTCATTATCTGTTTTCTGACAGGTTTTGAATTTGAAAAGATTCTATTTCCATTTCCCATTAACTGTATTTTTCAAATGAAGTAGAATACTTTTTTGGCCACAGGTGAATTTCTTTGGATAGCTGGAAAATTTACTTTTGCAAACAGTGAATTACTTTACAGCACCTTCCTCAGGGAAAACACCTGGATCTGTCTGTGCTTGGCATCTTCTGCTTAGCTCCAGTTGTGGTTCTAAGTGAACAACAGGCTTTAAGATTTAGAGTATTCTATGTTTACACTCAATAGCTTATTTTTTCTCAAATTTTATTCTTCATAGTCTCACAAGATCTTTTGTTGACAAGTTGTAGCAAAAAGGTCAAGCATGCCTTCATTTTTCATGTCATTTTAGGAAAGACAGAATCATTTTCCTTGTAAACTGAAATATATGGCAGTCGACATGCACTGATTACAACCCCATTACTGTAAGTTTGCAAACAATCTCAGAAGATTATGTGCTGCTGTAATTGACAATATAGTATGCTGCTAAATATTTTTCATTGTCATTGATATTTATACATATCCATGCTCTGAGTATAGCATAAACTAAATAGAGAGTATACTTTCTGCACTGTAACAGGTTTAACTGATGTCCTTATTCGAATGAAAAAGTATTGTATTAAGATCTTACTAGTTGCTGTGAAATAAGTTGATGAAAAGCCCACTTTCTACAGAAAATTATGAAAAATTGAAATGGAAGAGATACTGAGTCGGTTTCCTTAGAATATATGAAATATCAGATTCATAATTTAGTTTAAGAGTTTCTTTCATGGTTCTAAAGATATGTCTGGATAAAACAATGCCATGTCTCTAAGTGAAGATGAAACATGTTTCTGTTCTTCTTATGATTGCTTACTTTTAAACTACCCATGCTCATTACATTAATTAGACTACATATCAATGATGATACATTTCTACAGTATTAAAATTAGTTCTAAAATACTTTAAGATTTAATATGTTTGTCTTTGCCTACCATTTTTTAAAAATGAAAGATAATGAATGCACTTATCACCTGTACAATAATGTTTTAAAGTAAAACACTAAAACAAATTAAATGTAGCTAAGTGATACAAGTTTAATCTCACACAGGTAAAAATTCTCTGCTGAGAACAATTAACATCTATTTGTCTATAATATCTTTCTGTTTTTATAAAGATACACTGAATTTTTAAGTATCACCAGTCTCAACAGTATACTTGTAATCTTAGTCTTCCATACAGTATATCTCTATCTTTAATCAACACTGTCTCATATTCTTCCATGAACTGTGCTTCTAACACAACAAGTATGCAACAGTCTGCTCTGAACAACTTTAAGAGCAATGGTTTCTTATTCTACATTTAGCATCAGAACCTACATCATTTGAAATTTGTTGCACTCAGTGTCCAGACACCTCCCCCCCCCCAGTGGTGGACTTGGAGTGACCTTGGGCAGCACTAGGCAAGAGTTTTTATTGGGCAGAGTGAGAGGGGATGCTTTAGGGTCTTCAGAACCAACTGCAGCATCACAGTCCTGGAATTAGTCCAGGATCAAGCTAGGGGTACCTATTATAAATTCATTGGCTCCTAGTTATGAATTCTAGGTATGTTTCAACATTTAGTTGTTAAAGTTTACATATATCTGCAGATTAGTAGATGTGTACCTAAATGTTGGAGTGACTCTGGTTTGGGGTCTGAAGTTAGGTTGCCTTTATGCTCAGAGTCTTGCTATTTCCCCTTGGTGGAGAAAAAAATAGTCCACAGAGAGCAATGATACAACCTCCAGGGAGAAGTTGAAACAATCAAGTCCAATTTTATTATGCAGGGGAAAATATTAAATACTTTTCTCCAGAACCTTCTTTCAGCCAGAAGAAAAGGCTTTATTTTCTGGTGTCTGCAACTGCATGTAGTGGTCTATTGCTAGTCTAGGAATGTTATATCCTCACTTCACCCTTTAGGCACAGAGTCCAGGTTGGATTATGCAGACCAAGCACATGGCTGAATACACTACTTATAGTTTGTATTGGCTGAGGCCCTGCTGATCTCAAGACCCCTTAGTAACCTCTAAGGGTCATACATTCTACAGAAATTATCTAGTTTATTTCACTTAACATAATAATCCATAGTCATACTAACATTATTAAAATGACATGATTTCTTTCTCGTGGCTGTGGTATACATGTACCACATTTTTGTATTCGTTCACCATTTGATGAGCACTTAAATAAATCTCCTTAATTGATGTTTGAATAATGTTTTTGTAAATATGTAGATGCAATTAGATCCTCAACAAACAAATTTCATTTCCTTTGTGTATATGTATAGAAGCAAGAATATTAAATGTATTTTAATATTATAATATATATGATATTATTTATTAAATAATAAGGGGATTCTAAAATTTGTGCCTGCCAATTCACTTCCTTCCAATGGAAAATCTTCAGTTGGGTCTGTAATGAATAAGAACCAACACATCATTTAATAGTCAAATTTGTCTTCTCTTGTAAATATAGATTTCAGCTAAAGTAGCATTCTTTTGGAAGGCCATTAAATTCATGTAGACTCTCCAAATGTATATATTTGTTCTAAAATAATAATTATAAAAATTATATTAATTGTTTTCAAGAAAATAAGGAAATAGGAAGTCCAGAGCTAGCTGGAAAGACTTTTTGGTGCTAATAAGCCCCTTTAACTCCGTGAAAATAAATTATGACTGACAGATGAGGTGTGCTTGAAGAAATTCTGTTTGTATTCTTTTTTATAAAAAATAATATTCTCTTTTTCTGTGTGTGAGTATGTGTATTTGTGTGTGCACAAGTCTACCACAGTGTGAATGTGAAGATCAACTTATGCAAATCTATTTTTTCCTTCTGTGTGGGTCTAGGAATTGAGCCTAGGTCATCAGGCTTGGCAATAATATTCTATCTACCAAACTGTCTCATTGGCCTTCTCCATTCTTTATAGTAACTGAAATGTAATGATGTCTCACATTTTCTTTAACTCTCTTTGCTCTTGAACTGGAAATGTAATATACAGAAAACTAAAAATGTTTAACTAATAGCCAGAGGATCAGAAAGTTTACTATGACATTCTATTTCTTGATAATATCAGAAGCTGCACCCATGAAATCTCACTAATGTGGCTGTGAGGTGAGACTCATTACTGAGAAAATGCCTCTATTAGATTGGTTTGTAGATATCCCTATGAGGCATTGTTTTAATTGATGATTTATGTTAGAGGTAATGGTGGTACCAAACTTGGGCGGTGGTTTTGGGTGCCATGAGAATGCGATCTGATGAAACCATGGTGAACAAGCCAGAAAGAAGTATAGTTCCATGACTTTTACTTCAGTTTCTGCTTCCAGGTTACTACCCTACATATATATTTCTCCTCTGATTTCCCTCAAGATGGAATGTATTAAGAGATCTATAAGCAAAAAATAAGCCTTTTAATCACCCATTTACCTTGGTTTAATCATAATAAGAGATACTTAAGTAGGATAAATGTTATAGCTTAGTGGTGGCAACTAGAAAAAGAGTCATATCATGCAACAAAATTCATATAAAAGGTTCATTAGGGAAGGGGAAGGAAAGGGCACAGAGGCTGGACTCAGGAGAGAAGAAGCAGAGAAGGAGTGGAGAAAATAGAGCATGCACACAGGGATTAAGTAGTGACAGCTGATGATGTATTTTTTTCAGGACCCAGAGCAGGCCAATATAACTGCCTGAGTGCATGTAAATAGGGGTGCCATTAGTGGCTGCAGCTGAGGATCCTGCACCATAAAGCATAATGCCTGAATGCTAGCAAGCACATGTACGAATGTATTGGCTGTAGTTATTGACATATCCTGCCAGATCCCCAAAGGCAGGCCTGTGCAGATTCTGAACGCTATCATCCCTTGCTTTTTTTGTTATAAAAAGGTGAGGAGCTAGAAAGGGGTAGCCAGTGAGGTGGGATGAGGTCAATATGTTCTGAAAACTTCTTCCTGTTGACCTGAGTGGGGGTATTGAGGATCTTTGGGGACCTGAGAAAGCTGGAATGATAGCTTTGTCTCCTCAGATGGCATTCAGGGATAACTGGTTGTTTCACTGCTGTTCAGGCTCTGTGGAACTGTATGACACTGCATGAACTTGGCAAGTTGTTGGCAGAGTAGAAGATAAAACTTGAGGGGAAGTGTGTTTTTTGGGGGGTGGGCACTGGAGGGAATCCTGGTAATTAGAGAAGGGGAGTCCGAAGATCAAGAAAAGTGGGGAAATAGGCTGACTGACAGTACTTATACCTGTAGTGCATCAGATTTTAGGGAGGTAGAACTGAGAAAGGAGACAGTGAATTCCAAGACTGGGTAAAAGAGAAGCAATGGCCTCTCTGTGCTTTGGGATTGAAGGTACCTAATAAACAGGTGCCTTGTCTCCTGTCACCATGCCTTCTGTGTCATAGCAGAATGTTCCACTTCCGAGACTATTAATTAGTGTTGCTATTTAGGACCAAGTATTCAGGTGAGACTGAGCAGGGACATTTTATATTGAAACCACATAAATATCAATTATCAATGCAAAATGATATAATTTAGTACTTTTTAAAAATTAAAAAAACACAAAAGCCAAAAAAAAATTCAACTTCAAGAACTCAAATCAGCTAAAGAAATAAAGGTATGTTGAAATTACTATAACCATGTGGTTTTTAAATCAATAGGAATATCATGATAAAGAAATGACATATTTTCTTTATTTCTATCATCACTAATTATTAACATTCATCTCATTATATATATTCTAAAATTTTAAAAATTGATTATTTCTGTATATGACCAGATATATTTGTTTTATTAAACTTCATTAAATTTCTCATTCACTGTTTTTCATACATAATTGTGAAAGACAGCACACACATGTAAACATATATATGCACATATATGCATTCGCATGTACATACATAGATACAAATATGTTTAAAAATATGCCATTAATGGGGTATTTGGTCCATCCTTTCCTTTGGGGGCTTGATGAATATTTCTGCTTGAAAGGAAGACATAACAACAAACCCCCATAAAATCCAAAGAATTATCAGGTCATACTTTGAAAATCTATACTCTTCTAAAATAGGAAACTGAAAAGAAATGGACAGTTTTCTGGACAAGTACAAATTACCAAAATTAAATCAATAGCAGATTAAAGACCTAAACAGATTTATAACCTCAAGGAAAATTGAAGCTGTTGTTAAAAGTCTCCCAAATAAAAATGTCCAGGACTAGATGGGTTCACTGCAGAATTCTACCAGACATTCAAAGAAGAACTAAGACCAATACTCAACAAATTGTTCCATACAGAAGAACTGAAAGAACACTGCCAAACTTTTTTTTGGGTAAAGCCACAATTACCCTGATACCCAAGCTACTCAAAGATGCAACTAAAAAAGAGAATTTCATTCCAATTTCCCTCATGAACTTTGATGCAAAAATACTCAAGTAAATTCTTGCAAACCAAATATAACAACATATAAAAAAAAGTCTTCTGCCATGATCAAGTAGGCTTCATCCCAGAAATGCAGGGGTGTTTCAATATACAAAAAATGGTGAATGTCATCCATCATATAAACAAACTGAAGGAAAAGAAATACAAGATCATCTCCTTAGATGATGAAAAAGCCTTTGGAAAAATCCAACAGTCCTTTATGATAAAAGATCAGGAGAGATCAGGAATATAGGGAAAATGTCTAAAAATAATGAAGGCAATTTACAAAAAAACCAATGGTCAACATCAAAGTAAATGCAACTTTTATTTCATTAAAAGTAAGAAATAAACAAAGCTGTCCACTTTCCCCTTACCTATTCAATATAGTTCTTGGAGTTTTAGCTAAAACAATAAGAGAACAAAAGGAGATTAAGGGGATACAAATTGGAAAAAAAAGAACTGAAACCATCTCTATGTGCAGACAGTATGATTTTATATATAAGTGACCCAGAAAATTCTACCAGAGAACTCCTACAGCTGATAAATACATTCAACAAAGTAGCAGGATACAAGATTAACTAAAAAAGAATCATTAGCCTTTTTATATACTAAAGATAAAAGGGATGAAAAAGAAATAATGGAAACATCATCCTTTATAATACCTGAAAATAGCATTAAATCCCATGGAGTAACTATAACCAAAGAAGTAACAGATCTGTTTGACAAAAACATTAAATCACTAAAGAAAGAAATTGAAGAGAATATCAGAAAATGGAAAGCTCTCCCATGTTCCTGGATAGGCAGAATCAACATAATTAAAAATGGAAATCTTACTAAAAGCAATCTACAGATTCATTGCAGTTCCCATTAAAATCCCAACACATTTATTTTTTACAGAATTTGAAAAAACAACTCAATTTCCTTTGGAATAACAGGAAAGCCAGGATTGCCAAAACAATTTTACTCAACAAAAGAACTTCAGGAGGCATCACCATCCCTGACTTCAATTTATACTATAGAACTACAGTAATAAAATCTGCCTGGTCCTGGCATAATAACAGACTTGTGAATCAATGAAATCAAATTGAAAATCCTGACATTAACCCACACATCTATGGAAACCTGATTTTTGACAAGAGACCAAAAATATTCAATAGAAAATAGATATTACCTTCATCAAATAAATGGTCTTGGCATAACTGGATGGTAGTGTATAGAAAAATGTAAATAGATCCAAACCTATCATCACCCTGCACAAAACTCAAATCTACGTGTAACAAAGACCTCAACATAAATCCAGCTACACTGAACTTGATAGAAAGGAAAATGGGAAATACCCTCTAATGTACTGGCACAGGTGATTGCTTCCCAAATATCACACCAGTAACACAGATAATAAGAACAACAATCAATAAGTGAGAACCTTCTGCAATGCCAAGGACACAGTCAATAAGACAAAATGACAGGTTTAAGAATGGGAAAAGATTTTCATGAACTCTACAAGTGACAGAGGAATTATTTCTATATAAAGAGAGAACTCAAGAAACTAGAGCCCTAAGTAACCCATTTAAAAATGGAGTTCAGAACTAAAAAGGGATTTCTCAACACAAGAATTACAAATTACTGAAAGATATTTGAAAAAATTGTTCAACATCTTTAGCCGTATGAGAACTACAAATCAAAACAACTTTGAGATACAAACTTACAGCTGTCAAAATGGCTAAGATTAAAAACACAGATGACAGCCTATGCTGGAGAGAATGCAGAATAAGGGGAACACTTCTCCATTGATGGTAGGAGTATAAACTTCTCCAGCAACTCTGGAAAGCAGTATGGCAGTTTCTCAGAAAATTGAGAATCGATCACCCCAAAGATCCAGCAATACCACTGTTGGTCATATACCCTAAAGATGCATATTTATATCCCAAAAGCCTTAGCTTAACTATGTTCATTGCAGCATTACTTATAATAGCAAGAACCTGTAAACAACCCAGATGTCCCTCTACTGAAGAACGGATTAACAAACTGTGGTGCATCTTCACAATGGAGTACTTCTCACCAGTAAGGAAAAAATGATATTCTTAAATTCACAGGCAAATGGATGGATCTGGAGAATATCCTTCTGAATAAGGTTTTACAATCCCAGAAAGATAAGAAGGGGATGTACTCACTCATTATTGGACTTTAAACAAAAAGTAAAGAATACCCAAGTTGCAAACCACAACCACTGAACAGCATGGGATGTGAAAGAACTTACAAGACGTCTAAGGAGTCCCCTAGGAAGAGACAATAGAGAAGATCTCTTTAGCTAATTGGGAGCATTAGATGTTGCAACCAAGAAGAGGTTGCAAATCAAGAGAGAAGGTGTTGTAGAAAGTTTCTCCTGGCACCTGTTGGGTCCAGAGGTTTGCGACCTGGCGCGTGCAGTGGCAACGGTTTTTATTCCCCAAAGAAATGAAATCACACGTTTATATCTTTTAAACTGTTTGCCCTATGTCTTATGCCCATTACTAGCTAGCTCTTTCTTCTTAAATTAATCCATTTCTATTAATCTTCCTGCCATGTGTCTCAGCCTGTGGCTGGCCGGTACCTCTTACATGTCTGTTCCTCTTGGGGGTTGGATGAAGACTGGCAAACTCCATCCTTCTTCCTACCTGCTTGTGCTCTGATTCTCCACCCACTTCTACGGTGTTCTACATGGACCAAAACAGCTCCTTTATTTACATTATACAGACAATATTCCACCACAAGAAGGAGATGATTGAGTGAGAGAAACAACTATGAGGGAGAGAAAAAAAAGATATGGAGATCTAACTAGAGGAAGCTAATATAAGTTTTGAAAAAGACTGGGTGTTAAGGAAACCTATAAGAACTCAGTGGATGTCTCTGCCTAGGTCTCCAACCAATAGCGAAGGTGTTACCTAAACAGGACTTCTCCCATAATCAAATAAATAACCCTCCTAAGTGCCATCACAGAACTTACATCCAACAATGACTAGAAATAGAGACAGGGATACATGGCTGAGTACTGGGCTGAGGCCCTGGTCCAGCTGATAGCAGGAGAGGAGACTCAATATGAGCAAGGGGACAGGGACTATAAGGAAAATTCTCCCACTGACACCTGGCTGGAGGACTGGGGAGTTCACTGAATTAGCAGCATCTACCTGGGACCTATCTGGGAAAGAAACTCAGCCCTCCAAGGATAGGTCACTGTCCTCTGGCTTGGACAATATGTGGAGCCTCAATGGGAGGTTTCAGATACTGTTTCAGTGCATAGACTTGAACCTTGGAATCTATTCCCTCCAGAGGAACAGCTATCCCATTCTTTATATTTGGATAAGAAAATCTGACTTGCCTGGAGTAGATGCTGAGCTAATCTACCTTGGGAACTCTTGCCCTTTCTGGGGAGAAGATTGGGGGTTCGGGAGAAGGGAGGCTGAAGACTGACCTGGAGTGGTTTGAGTGGAAAGGGATTTGGAACAAGGGGATAACATGGATAAAAAGTGAGACTTTATACTGTAAAAATAAAAAAAAAATAATCAAACATTGAAATCAATATGCCTGGAGAAGTATGTCCTCATGCAGAATTGTTTTTAAGGTGTAAAAAATAGAAAAAATTAAAAATTCAATGGAGAAAAAGTGATGCTGATCTATAGAGAAACTTATAGCCCTTCTATTACCATATGACTGGTACCTATTTTCAAGGACAAGGCTAGCTTCCTTAATCCCTGATGTCAAGCTACACCCCAGTTTACATGCCCTTTGTTTTCAAAATAATCCTATGTGCAAATACAGAGTATAAAAAGTTTAGTTTAGTTTTAATTACATGCTTCTGGCAGCCATTGCAGTTCAGCCTCAGATCATGTCTAATCATTCCAAGAGCACTCCACAACTTTTCTTCCTGTGACCTACATTTTACATGTCTTATCCTTGAATAAAATTAGTGTAAACATTTTCAAAGAAGTACTTATTGTTAATGGGGAATATTAATTACAGTTTGCCTGGTAAAATATGTATAGTAAAAATTTAAGCATTTGTGGTATGAATGAGCATCTTTTGGGTATATATCATCAAGAGTGGTATAGCTTAATCTTGAGGTAGATTGATATCCAACTTTCTCAGAAATTGCCATATTGTTTTCCAAAGTGGCTATACAAGTTTACAGTACCACCAGTGGTGGAGGATTGTTTCCCTTATTCCATATTCTCTCCAGCATTAGCAATTATTTGTGGTTTTTATCTTAGCCATTCTGTCAAGTGTAAGGTGGAATCTCAGAGCCATTATAATTGCATTTCCCTAATAGCTAAGTATGTTGAACATTTCTGCATGTTTTTCTCACATTTGAGAATCTCCTCTTGAAACTTCTCTGCCTAGAACTCTGCCACAACTTTTAATTTGTGACTATTTAAATTTGTGATTTCCATTTTTTGAGGGTTTTTTTTGGCTCAAGTATGTTCATAGCAATGATATTTTTAATGAGCAAAACCTGGAAGTATCCTTGCTGCCCCTCAACCAAAGAACAGATCACAAAAATGTGATACATTTATACAATGAAGTATTATTAAGATGTTTAAAACAAAAACATCAGAAAACTTGAAGACAAATGGATAGAAGTGGAAAAAATTTATCCTGAGACTCAGAAAGACAGACATTGCATGTATTCACTAATAAGTGAATATTATTTATAAAATAAAAGATAACCATATGATAATCTGCAGACCCAGAGAAGCTAGGTATTAAGGAAGGCCCAAGGGGAAATACATGGATCTCTCTGAGAAGAGAAAACAGAAGAGATCTCCTGGGTAGAATGGAAGTGAGAGTGAATAGGAACTTGGGGTTAGGAGGTGATTGCCAAAAACAATTTTGCTCAACAAAGGAACGTCAGGAGGCATCACTATCCCTTACTTCAAATTACGCTATAGAACTATAGTAATAAAAACAGCTTGATACTGGCACAAAAACACAAATGTGGATTAATGGAATCGTATTGAGGACCTTGACTTTAACCCAACACATATATGATCACCTGACTTTTGACAAAAATTTTGGCTAAAAATATTCAATGGAAAAAAAACTGATAACTGAGTTTGATGAGCTGTATGATGTAAAATAACCAAATAATAAAAAGGGGGAAAATAATATGATTAATATCAGGGTTTCACTGGCTTTGTTTGTTTGTTAAGTTTTATGTAATTATATGATATGTATTGTCTTAGTTTTTAAGTTATAGTAGAATTCTGTAGTATGTCTATATTTTCTTGTGCTTGTTCTGTTATTGCTGGTTTTTTTATTATCAATTATTTTCTTAGTATTTCAAGCATGTTACAAAGTATGCATTTGTTAAAATCATTCATTGAGTTTAGATTTAAGTTTGCTATCTAAAAACTCACCAATTTTTTCAGATTCTTCAATTTATTGATACAAATTTATAATGTACATCTTTATGTTTTTCTGGAATTTCATTCATATCTGTTGTAATGTTTGCTTTTGAATTTCTAGTTTCATTGATGTAGGCTTTTCCTCTTTTGTTCAGTTTGGTTAAGAATTTACCAGTTGTGTTTTATCCTTAAAAAAATAATTAATTAATTTAAAAAAATGTCTTCTGAGAGACTTGGGAAGTAGTAAATAATGTAATTGCCTTTAAATAAAGCCTAAATTTTTGTGGGGTAGGAAAAAAAAAAGAAAAGATCTTTTCTCATTCTGTAGGTTCCCACTTTATACAAATGATGGGTATTTTTTGCAAAGATCTCAATTTCATGAGACTCCATATTCAAGGTCCCTTACCCCTCCCACCACATCAGGTCATTTTTCTTCTCCACAACTCCCATCCCCTCCCTGGGCAGGGAGTAGACAGTCCTCTGGTCCCACTGAGACTCCATGTGTTAACCACTGCTCTTAATGCTTATGCTACTAAGGACCTGTTTAGAAAGGCTCTTTTTGTCTTTTGCCACTCACTTTTGAACTTGAATATTTTCACTGATTCCATTATCAATTTTAGCTATATCCACTCACACTTATTTCAGGAGGCTTCAAAATTAGGTCAGCAGTATTTTTTGTTTCAAAAAATCTTCATTTTATTTTCTGTTTCATCTTTCATTTCTCATGCTGCTAGGATGGAACATATTATATTTCCAAAGTCTTAAAATTGTAACTACTTAAAATTATAATGATGTGATTTAAATCTAGATCATTGCCTTTGTTCCATTTCTGTGATGAAAAAAAAATAAAAAGCAGAATTCATAAGTAATTAGCATCATATTATTGTATGTGCAGCATTGAACTAGATATAAATAAACAACTGGCAAACAAATATTGTAGTTTCTTTACTATCTATGAGTGTAAGTTATACACTAGCATCACTATGATAACATGACATAAATGAAACAGAATCATCTATAACATGATATAAAGGGATTATCAATAACACTGGAATTTTAAGGAGAATGAAAGAAGCATAGAAAATCCATTGTCTGACACTAGGAATACAAAATATATTTAGTTATTATTCACAAAATATATTCTATGTACCTTATTACTAACATTTGAAAGTTTTAATGTTAAAATTTTAATATGTTAAATGTTTAATAGGTCTTAGTGATATAAACAAAAGCTCAACTATTGGACAGCGTAGATCAATGTTAAAAATGTAAAATGCCTCCCTAACACACAGGAATAGTCTTGGGCTGTGAGGGGCTCCTCCAGCTGCTACTAAAACAAGGGAACTTTCTCGGCCACCCTCCCTCCACCTCAATCAGCAGAGAAGGACGAAGGCCTTGAAATTCAGACCCCCTCCCAGAGCAGAGTCAGAGACTGAGCAGACACCTTGCTCAGAGGCAACAGGAGACACACAAGCCCTCTTGCCATAACTGACCAGGAGCATTCTAATAGTGAACCATTGAAGCCATGGGCAAACACCAGTGCAAATATATATATAATAATATAAAGAACAACAAGGTAAACCCAGAAGAAAGTGGTGGTTCTATAACTATAAGACCTGAACAGAACAAAGAAGAGGAAGCAGAAGGAAGCAATACCAAAAATAACTTTATGAAGATCATTGAAGCCCTCAAAAAAGACATGAAAAATACCCTTAAAGAAATAGAAGAAAATACAAACAAAAAATTGGAGGAGATGAACAAATCGTTGAAAGAAAACCAAGAAAAGATAAATCAAAAAATGAAAGAAACATGGCAGGAATTAAGAACTCAAATAGAGACAATAAAAAAGGCACAAAATGAGGCAAAGATGGAAATAAAAAGTCTGAAGAAAAAATTTGGAACTACAGATATAAGTATAACCAACAGAATTCGAGAGATGGAAGATAGAATCTCTGAAGTGGAAGACTCAGTAGCTGAAATAGACATATCAGTCAAAGAAAATACTAAAACCAAAATAAGCCATAATAAAAAATGTTCAGGAAATCTGGGATACCATGAAAAGACCTAACTTGAGAATAATAGGAATAGAAGAAGGAGAAGAATACCAGCTCAAAGGCACAGATAATGTTTTCAATAAAATCATAGAAGAAAACTTTCCTAACTTGAAGAAGGAAATGACTATAAAGATAGAAGAAGCTTACACAACACCAAATAGATATGACCCACCAAAAAAGTCAGTGTGCCACATAATAATCAAGCCACAAAACGTACAGAACAAAGAAAAAATTTTAAGATCTGCAAAAGAAAGGGGCCAACTTACTTATAAAGGCAGACCCATCAGAATAACACCTGACTATTCAATGGAAACTATGAAAGCTAGAAATGCTTGGTCAGCAGTTATACAGACAATAAGAGAGCATGGCTGCCAAACTAGAATACTATACCCTGCAAAATTATCAATCATCATAGATGGAGTAAACAAGATATTTCATGACAAAGTCAAACTGAAAGAATATCTATCTACCAATCCAGCACTACAGAAAGCATTAGAGGGAAAACTCCAATGAAAGGACCCCAGATACACCCATGAAACCAAAAACAATCAATAATTGCATGAAGAATAATCTTGAGAAAGGAAATACAAACAAGTTACCACCAAAAATAGGAGGAAATATCAATCAGTGGTCACTAATATCCCATAATATCAATGGACTCAACTCACCTATAAAAAGACACACACTAACAAGATGGACACGACAACAAGAGCCATCCTTCTGTTGCATACAGGAAACACACCTCAATCACAAAGACAGGCAAAGGCTCAGAGTAAAGGGTTGGGAAAAGATTTTCCAGTCAAAAGGTCCTAAGAAACAAGCTGGGGTTTCCATCCTAATATCTAACAAAGTAGACTTTAAGCTAAAAGCAATCAAAAGGAAACAAGTTGATCATTAAATTTTCATCACATGAAAAATTGGTCAGGAGATTTCAATCATGAATATTTATGCCCCTAATAAAAAAGTACATACTTATGTAAAAGAAACACTGCTAAAACTCAAATACCACATCGTTCTTAGACCCTTATAGTAGGATATTTCAACACTGCACTTTCACCCATGGATAGGTCAAACAGAGAGAAACTCAATAGTGAAATAAGGAGTCTAAAAGAGGTTATGATACAAATGGATTTAAAAGATATCTACAGAAGCTTCCACCCAAATGAAAAGGAATATACATATTTCTCAGCTCCTCATGGAACTTTCTCTAAAACTGACCACATAATTGGTCATAAAGCAAATATCAACAGATACAAAAAATATGAAAATAATCCCTTGTATCATATCGGACCACCAGGGCCTAAAGTTAGATTTCAACAACATCAAAAACCAAAGAAAGCCTATCAACTCATAGAAACCAAACATCACTCAGCTTAACCACCTCTGGGTCAAGGAAGAAATTAGGAAAGAAATCAAAGTCTTCCTAGAATTTTATGAAAATGAATCCACAACATACCCAAACTTGTGGGACACAATGAAAACAGTCTTAAGAGAAAAATTCATAGCACTAGATGCCTATATGAAAAACCTATAGAAATCTCAAACTAGAGACCTAACTGCTCAGCTGAAAGCCTTAGAACAATTAGAAGCAAACTCACTTAGAAGGAGTAGATGGCAGAAAATAATCAAACTTATAGCTGAAATCAGTACAATTGAAACAATAAGAACAATCCAAAGAATCAATGAATCTAAGAGTTGGTTCTTTGAGAAAGTCAACAAGATAGATAAGCCCTTAGCCAAACTAATCAAAAAGCAGAGAGAGAGTGTTCAAATCAACAAAATCAGAGATTAAAAGGGGGACATAACAACAGACCTCTCAGGAAATCCAGAGAATTATCAGATCATACATATAAAATCTATATTCCACAAAAATGGAAAACCTAGAAGAAATGGACAGCTTTCTGGACAGTTGCCATTTACCAAAATTAAATGAAGAACAGATTAATTACCTAAACAGGCCTTTAACCTTAAGGAAATTGGAGCTGTCATTAAAAGCTTCCCCCAAAATAAAAGCCCTGGTCCAGATGGTTTCAGTGCAGAATTCTACCAGACATTCAAAGAGGAATTACTACCATTACTCTTCAAACTATTTGACACAGTAGTAACTGAAGGAATATTGCCAATTTCCTTTTATGAGGCCACAATTACAATAATACCCAAGCCACTCAAATATACAACAATAAAGGAGAATTACAGACCAATTTCCTTCATGAATATTAATGCTAAAATTCTCTACAAAATTTTGGCAAACTGTATACAGCAGTATATAAAAAATATCATCCACCACGACCAATTAGGCTTCATCCCAGAAATGCAGAGTTGGTTTAACATATGAAAATCCATAAACGTTATCCATCACTTAAACATTATAAAGCAACAAAACCACGAGATTATATTCTTAGATACTGAAAAATCCCTTGACAAGTTCCAATACTCTTTTATGATAAAAGTTCTGGAGGGATCAGGAATACGGGGACAATATCTCAATATAATAAAGGCGATGTACAATAAGCCGACAGCCAGCAACAAACTTAATGGAAAAAAACTCAAAGCAATCCCACTAAAATCAGGAACTAGACAATGATCCCCTCTATTCCCTTATCTATTCAATATATTTCTCAAGGTTTTAGCTAAGGTAATAAGAGAAAAAAAGATTAAGAGGATACAAATTGGAAAAGAAGAAGTGAAACTATCTATATTTACAGGTGATATGATTGTATATGTAAGTGAGCCACAAAATTCTACCAGGGAACGTCTATGGCTAATAAATGCCTTCAGCAATGTAGCAGGATACAAGATTAACTCAAAGAAATTATTAACCCTCCTATACACCAAAGATAAAAGGGCTGAATAAGAAATAAGTGAAACATCACCCTTTATAATAGTTGCAATTGGTATTAAATACATTGGAGTAACTATAACCAAAGAAGTAACAGATCTATTTGACAAAAATTTTAAATCACTGGAGAAAGAAATTGATGAGGAAACAAAAAATGGAAAGATCTCCCATGTTCCTGGATAGGTAGGATCAATATAGTAAAAATGGCAATTCTACCAAAGGCAATCTACAGATTCAATATACTGCCCATCAAAAACCCAACACAATATTTTTCAGAACTTGAAAAAACAATACTCAATTTCATTTGGAATAACAGGAAAGCCAGTATTGCCAAACAATTTTGCTCAACAAAAGAACCTCAGGAGGCATCACCATCCCTGACATCAAGTTATACTATGAAACTAATGTAATAGAATCTGACTGATCCTGGCATAAAAGCAGACTTGTGAATCAATGAAATCAAATTGAAAATCTTGACATTAACCCACACACCTATGAACACCTGATCTTCGACAAAGAGGCCCAAAATATTCAATGGAAAAATGATAGTATATCTAACAAATGGTGTTGGCACAGCTGGATGGTAGTGTGTAGAAAAATGCAAATAGATCCAAGCCTGTCATGGTATGACAAAACTCAAATCCAAGTGGATCAAAGACCTCAACATAAACTCAGCCATTTAGACTTGACAAAAATGAAAGTGGGAAACACACTTATACGAGTTGGCACAGGAGACCACTTCCTAAATATAACACCAGTGGCACAGACACTTAGATCAACAATCAATAAGTAGGATCTCCTGAAGCTGAGAAGCTTCTGTAAAGCCAAGGACACTGTCAAGAGGACTAAACGACAGCCTACAGAATGGGAAAAAGATTTTCACCAACCCTACAAGTGATAGAGGATTGATGTCTAAGATATATATATAGAACTTCAGAATCTAGTGCCCAAAACCTTGAATAACCCAATCAAAAAATGGGGTTCAGGACTAAAAAGAGAATTCTCAGCAGAAGAATTACAAATGTCTGAAAGGCACCTGAAAAAAGTGCTCATCATCTTTAACCATCAAAGAAATGCAAATCAAAACAACTTTGAGATACCACCTGACACGTGTCAGATTGGCTAAGATAAAAGACACAGTGGACAGCCTATGCTGGAGAGGGTGCAGAGCAAGGGGAACACTCCTCCATTGTTGGTGGGAGTGTAAGCTTGTTCAGCCACTCTGGAATGCACTGTGGAGGTTTCTCGGAAAACTGAGAATCAACCTCCCAAAGGACCCAGGAATACCACTTCTGTGTGTATACCCTAATGATGTACATTCACAAACCAATGGCATTAGCACAACTATGTTCATAGCAGCGTTTTTTTGTAATAGCAAGAGCCTGGAAACAACCTAAATGCCCCTCAACTGAAGAATGGATTAACAAACTGTGGTCCATCTACACAATGGAGTACTATGCAGCAGTAAGAATAAATAATATTCTAAAACATTTGCAGGCAAATGAATGTATTTGGTGAATATCCTCCTGAGCAAGGTATCATAAACCCAGAAAGATAAGCTGGGGATGTAAACACTTATTAGTGGCCTCTAATCAAAACAAAACAAAAAAAGCAAAGCACACCCAAACTGCAAACCACAATCATTGAATAGCTTGTGATCAGAATCACCTTGAACTGACCCCTTGCATCCCACTCCCCCTAAAGGAACACCTGACTCAGTTTGATGTTGGGGGGAGAAAAGTGGATTTTCCAGGAGTGGGGCTGAACTAAGCCATATCAGTACCTTGGCACCTTGGGATTGCCTGTGGTGGGCAGGGGGTTGTGATGGGGGTGAGTGGCAGGAGATGTAGAAATGAAAGTATGACCTGATCTGGTGGCAGGGAAGGGACCTTGATTAAGGATATACAGGGATAGAAAATGTGACTTCTTTATTCATAATAATAAAATAAAATAAAATAAAAAGAAAACCAGAAGAGTCTGGAGCAACCCACTCCAAACCATAAAAATCCATGATTGCTGATCTAGAGCCCTGTACCTAGGAGAACTACCTGCCAAAATGGTAGGAGAAAGAAAATCCGTGATACAAATAAGTCTAAGAAATTTGTGTCCACTAAGCTAGTCCTAAAAAAATATTGGCAGTAATTATTTCTCAGATTGAAGAGAAGAATAAGCATAATCAACAGAGTCTAGAAAGAAAACAGGCAACACAATAATTTCTAAAATATAGTGCAATTAATAACACACCGAAGTCCATAAGCTGACAGACAATACATTGACTGCAATCAACACACACTTCTCAATATTGACTTGACATAAAAATGGTCTCAACTATTTGATTAGAAGACAGTAGACTGAAAGAAACAACCCTTGTTCTGCTGTCCACAAGGAACTCATCTTAGCTTTCAAGACAAGCTAGAAACAAAAAGATTGGGAAAAAATATTTCAAACAAATGCAAGCAGGAAGCAAGTAGACAGAACTAGTGTCCAGGGGGGAAAAAAAGATTTCAAGCTAAAACTAATCAAAAGTGATAAAGAAGAACACTTTATTATGATGAAGAGAACAATCTACCAAGCACACACATTACAATCCCAAATAAATGAGCATTCTGATTTGCAGAATCCTTCTCAATGAGTTGTAGCAAACAGAGACCCTAGGCTTGGGAACTTCCAGGGTGCTTATTTATTTCATAATTTAACTTTATACTCATAAGACTTGTTTAAAACTGTACTTGATTCAGAAAATGTCATTTTTTTCTCTATTTTTGTTTACATTGTCACCTTAATAGGATAAGTATAATAATAATAAATAATGGCAACTATGAAAAAAATGTAAAATGGTTGTATAAAATATAATTTAAAAAGGCCCATGTTTATTTTAGTGAACTGACTATATAACATTCATTTATAAATATGTATCAGTATGTATATATTCACTTTTATAAACACCTACTAATTACATGATTCTTAATTATATATATAATTTTTATTTCAAATTAATGTATAATTTCAGAAGAATGAAGGTAGATTAAATAGTTGGAATATAGCTCAGCACTAGGGGATTTGTATATACAGAAATGTTGGAATGTTAATAGATGAGTTTGACATAAGATAATAGGTTACATAAAATTTTATTAAAATTGCAAATAGAATGATCTATCATGAAAGCTCTATTTAGACATGGTCAAACAACATGTGATTATTATTCAATAAACCATGCTATATTGGGACATGATATAATGAGACATAAGAAATGATACAATTATTCTGCACAGTATTATTTATACTGTTTTTCCAGGACAAAGTTGTGGACATTGTCCAAACTCTGGAAGATATTTTTTATGAAGTATTATACATTGTTATGTTTATCACATATTAGTTGTAAAAAAAAAACCCACAAAGCAAATCTAGATATCTTTTAAAAAGATCAGTGCTTAAAACCTTAACACTTTAATATACCTTTCATTTATTATTTATTTATTCATCCTTTTATTTATTTATGTATTTATGTATTTATTTGGTTTTTCAAACAAGGTTCCTCTGTTTATTCCTGGCTGTCCTGTCAGTCTGTAGACCAGGTGAGCTTCAAAATCAGAGATCTGCCTGCCTCTACCTCCCAAGTGCTGGGATTAAATTCATGAGACAATACTGCAAGGTTCAGTTAGAAAAATATTGATTATAGAAATGACAGAGGTGTTGCATTTTGTGAGAAATTTCTAGGATCTAGAACTCAGAAGATGTAGATAAAGTTTCCAGAAAAAAAGAACTCTATGGAGCAATTTTTAGTATTACAATGAGTAGGGGAGAATTAAAAATTTTATAATAAGTGTATTTTTTATTTAATTTTACTATTTAAACAATATTTTTATAGAATATATTTTAATCATAGTTTCACATAAGCCAGTTTCTCCCAGATCTTCTCATTTTCCTCCTCATTCAACATAATGTTTTCTTTACTCTCAAACACAAAAAACAACTGAAAAAATAAAATAAACAAAGAATAAAATATCAGCAATAAAGCAAAAGAAAGGAAGAAGAAAGGAGGGAGGGAGGGAGGGAGGAATAGACAAAATGAAAAGAAAAAGTACACAAAAATGTAGTCTGCTTTGTATTGAACAACCACCCCCAGCAGGAGGCCTGCCCTGGAGTTTGGTTAGTGTACTCATTGACACTCCTTCTATTGAAGAATACTGATTTTTCATTTCCCAGTAGGCATTATTACAAATAATTTCAAAGTTAGGTTTGGACGTTTGTGCCCACTTCTCCTTGTAGGGATTTTGTCTGTTTTGAACTTGTGCATGATTCTGATTTTACATATGAATCAATCCAATTGGATCTGGAAGACACTGTGTCCTTGAAATCATTTGTCACCTCTGGCTTTAACTATCTTTAAATCTTGTCCTCTGCATAAATCCTCAGTCTACAGGAGACAATTTAAAAAGGTATCAATTTAAGTCTGAGTTCTTGAAACTCTCATTTTCTGCCCATTTAAAACTGATCTATCTCTGTGTCTTCTCTTTAATGGTGCATAAATATGGTTTTATATTACCTCTAACTTTCCAGGTACTTTAGCTGTGCTGTATTATAAAGCATCTTAAATATCTGGCCCTATGGACCTATGCAAAGGGACTGAGAAAGTTATAAAGTACTGGAAACTAAAATTTACCAAATTATCAATGAAATGTAAAATAAATGTATGTAACTCTTTGTAATGATTAATTATTTTTTCAAGTTTAATAGTTAAAAGTTGAGTGAACTGCAAACTTACTAAAAAGTTCATTTCATGTTCAAAACTATTGTGTGAGATAAGTCACCAAATCCTCCAATTATGTTGTTCCAGATTTGGGAAACAGCACATAATGCATGAGATATGAATCAGAGGAGATTATAAATTTGTACAGAAGGAAATACAAATAAAAATCCAATCAGCCCACACGTCTGAACACTAAGTTAGAACACATTGGTTAGTGAGCAACCCAATTCTGCATTCTAATGAGGAAATGCTACCCCTCTCTCATAACCCTTGCTGTTATAGGTAAACTTAACAGTGAGTTGACATACTAGCTGTTGGAACTACAATAATTTTGGGTATAGCCTAGTATCTGAACAATTACAAATACAAAAGTATTTATCAGGTTCCTGTCAAGAATCGGAGAGTAGCCATTTCTATCCCTCTCATTTACTAAGCTGAGTTTAGAAACAGCTCTAGCAGCTGTTTGAAGTTGAAGGCTCTGGAAGCATCAAAATCATAGTTAAGTTAGTGTCCAGAAAATACACAGAAAATAAAAAGTTGTTACTCAAGAATTATATTTATCATTATATAAGTGCATTTTTGAAGAACCTCTAAAAATACTTTCTGTGTATAAACTAAATATATTAAACAACCCATACACTTGGTGAGTCTTATCTGTTGATTTTAAATTTAAGGTCAATGTTATAAACTAGTTCTTAAATAATTGAGACATGAATATAGGATATAAAATGATATTACACAATTGTAATTTCATTGCAAAAAAATGCCATAGCATAAAATTTGCCAATGTAATTATTTTATTGATAAATTTCATTACTATCAGGAATGTAACCACAAATACAATCCATCACTAGACTTTGTCCATGTTCTTCAAATAATAGTGAATGAACTCAATAGTGAGTTTCTATTCAACCTTTCACCATCCTTGACATGAACCATTCTATTCTGTTTACAAAGTGATGTACTAGGGAGTTCATACAAGTGAGAACACAGATTATTTGCTGTTTTATGACTGCCATTTTTAATTTGATGAGCTTTTGCATGTTGTTTGTAGTCTATCTAATAATGTCACACAATTTCAAGTCTAAATTTTCCTATGCATAGATTTATCACATTTCACTGAAACATTTGTTACCAATGAACATAGAGTTGACTTTCTTCTGGGAAAATTTGATATTATTCACCGTCTGTGAAGGAACACTGATATTAAAGTATATGTTCAGTCCATATTTTCATTAGTGTCAGTTTAAATATCCAAAAAGTTGTTATAATAAGTCTTTGACACAAATTTAGGTATTTTGTATTTCTGGTTAATTATTATTGTTATATGTATACATACATATAAATATATAAATACCACCTTATGAGTACACTTGGAGTTGTTCATATGTATATATTTGCGGACTGACTATTTGGTATTGGATAATTATTTAGGGAGCTTAAAACTATGTATAAATGATTCTCTCTGAAGTCCTTAATTGTCTGTTGCCCATCATAGGGTGAGGGCTTTGTAAGATTGTCCTCCATCCATGTCATCAAATTAACTGATGCTATCATTGCTCAGACTATCATATTGTTAAGATTTCCTGTGTAAGGTTTTCCAGATATTCACAGGAAACACAAACCTCACTGTAGGCAGTCTGTTTTTCTGTTTCTTACACTCTTTTACTTATTCTTAATGTTTATTGAGCCTTAGATGTATCAGGTTTTGTGTTTGATAACTCTGGCAGGGTACACCACAACAGGTAGTACTCTGTATTTTAACTATCTGTGGCTTTCTTCAGTGGTCTCTATTTGCTATAAAGTTAACCTTTTTCTATAAGAAACTCAAGATATAATTTATCATCAATCTATTATCATCTCTATATACTGTATATAAATTTATATATTGTATATTATATACCTACATATTTTATGTTTCATGTTTTCAAATTATATATATATGTATATATATATATATATACATATATATATTCCTGATAGACTTTACACTGGTTTACTAAAGTGATACTATTAGGTTCTCATTGAGGTCCCATGTCCTGACCCATTCTAAAACACATGCATACCAATATTATGCTTAATTGTTCAGAAAGAAGAATAATATATTCTTAAGCTGTTATATCAGTTCAAGAGTTTTATTCATCTTACAGTTGAGAAAATAAATTTAGGCATTTTAAATATGGAACTCAACTTTAAATGGAAACAAAGCTAAGTCTATGGAACAAGAAGTCAAAATTCAGACTTCACCAAGAATTCTATATAAAGTTCCCTAATAAAATTATATGTCTTTATCAGGAACAGATATTTAGAAAGATGTTAACAAGGTAATGAAAGCTTTGAGACTATTTATGCTTTTCTACCTACTTTGGGATTGTCTCTCTGATCCAGTTTCAGTCTCTGTCAGTTTGGGTTCTACTGTCACTGGCAGGTAAGTAGCAAACAAATTCATCTGCTTATTTTTATGGTCACTTTTTGATTAAAATTTAATTGCATACCTTCCCCTCTATCCCACAAACTGCTCCAATGTCTCTTCTCTCAAACTCCTCCTTTGTTTCTCCCTCAACCCTTATCAAATGAATAGTGTCATTCATTTTAACTATTGCTACTCATGTGTTTTTATATATGCATAATTATGTAAATGCAGAATGCTGAGGTATATGCAGATATCAACTCTGTGATTTCCAGCCACAATGCAGATATCTACAAAGCAACTTTTATTTCTATGGCCTAGTTAATATTACAAAAGGCAGGGAAGAAAGAAAGCAAGAGACAGAAAACCACAAAGATCACCATGACATACAATAATTCATATTTGTTTCTTTATAACAGAAAAACTGAAAAGTTCTACTGCTTGTGCTATATACATATACTTAAAAAATATAAATTACATGTTGAGGTCTGTAAATAATCTTGTTTTAACATGAGAATTCTGATGTAAAGTATAGATTCACTAAGTGCTTAATTAGTTTTATTTTCATCTCTTTAGACCTCATAACCTGACACAATTTTAGCTTTCAGAATTCTAATGTTTTCATGTATTAATCTGATTCACTATCTTTTATTTTGAACAAAGAAAGAGAAGATATTCAGTACAAGGATTCTAGGTTGAAAAAGACATAAATAAGAAAATAACAACACCTTTTGAAATAAACTGCAATAGAGCTCCTTCAATATGCAAAGAAACATTCTGTGTGTGTGTGTGTGTATGTGTGTGTGTGTGTGTGTGTGTGTGTGTATGTGTGTGTGCTGTGTGTCCAAAAGCACATATGTTTGTGTGTTCATGAGGAAAACATTATTTGCTGGGCAATGGTAGCTCCAAGGATTGCAGGCTAAAGAGGTCTCAGTTGAGAGTTCTCAATGCAGAATGCAGAGATTTGGTGAGTAGAATGATAGAATAAGGCCATAACAAAAATAGCTTTGGGTGGCAGACTGAGGAATTAGGGATTCATTTTGTAAATAATCTGGATCACAGGATATTGCAAGGGACCTCAGAGGCCTTGTTGATCCAAATTTCTTATCATGTTGTGATCTCTCTCTCTCTCTCTCTCTCTCTCTCTCTCTCTCTCTCTCTCTCCCTTGATTCAGCTGTGAGCATGAATGTCATGCTGAAAGAAAAGCATCAAATAAAGGCCAGAACAAAAATAAAACTTTCAACAAATGCAACCATGTCTCTGTGGTCTTTGACATATCAGGAGAATGACTAAGCCCAGAGAAGCTCTGACTACTGAAATGGGCTTGTTTTACCTTATATTTTTTTCTCAAAATCAAGGCTTTAGGAAAATAAAATATTTAATAATTAAGAGAAGTAAAATAACACAGAGAGGAAATTAGTATTCAGAAGCAAAAACAAACACTGGGGCTATTCTTTGTTGTTAGTTTTTCTAGCTCTATATACTTTTACACGGTTCTAAATTTTAGAATTCCTAAAGTAGGAAGATTAAAAATTACTTGTCTGAAGCCAAATTCCAATTGTGATAAAACTTTAAAAGCTGACAAATCAAATGCCTGATTGAAAGCTGGGCTTCAGGATTCATGTATTCCAGAAGATGCTCTTGGTTCACATTATCCATAAAAGAATATCAAACTTTTCTATGGGGATTTCTTAAGAAGTAAATTTATGAGATGATGAGGTGGGATCAACTATTTTTTTTAATTAATTTATTTTTTAATTAAAAAAACTTATTCTCTCATACTTAACATTGCTTTCCCTCTTTCCCCTCCTCCTAGTCCTCCCTCAACCTCCTCCCCTCACCATATTCCTTCATCCTTTCCCTAGGGAGGGCAAGAAATTTCAAAGTGAGTCAGTTTGGTCTGACTTATCCAGTTGAGGGAGGTCCAAGTCTTTCCCCACTGTATCAAGGCTGAATAAGGTATTCTTCTGTATGGAATGGGCTGGGCTCTAAGAAGCCAATTTATGCACTAGGAATAAACTCTAGTCCTACTGCAAGAGCCTATACAAACTGCCCTTGCCTTTTGACCATCATTTACATTTTGCCTTTTGACCATCATTTACATTTGGAGAATTTAGTTCCTTTCCATAAAGGTGGAATGCTCAGTTGTCATTTCAGAGTCAGTGAACTCCCAATAGCTCAGGTCAGCCATATCTGTGGGTCTTCTTTTTATTACCCTGATCCCTTTGCTCATATAATGTCTTCTCCCTCTCTTCAATTGGATTAGGAGCTCAACCTGGTACTTAGTTATGGATCTCTGTATCTGCCTCCATTAGTTGCTCGATGAAGGCTCTGTAATGGCAATTAGGGTGGTCATCCATTTGGTTATAGGGGAATGCCAGTTTAAGAATCCACTATTGCTTGGAGACTTAGCCAGGGATATTCTGTGGGTTCTTGGGTGGTCCCTAGCACCACGTTTTCTCTAACCCCACAATGGTTTCCTCTATCAGGGTATCTATTTCTTTTTTTCACCATCTCTGCTGCGCCTCACACTCAACCATCTCCTTTTCTCGTGTTTTCTTTCAACCTCCCCTTATCCCCGCCCCCACCTCATGTGATCTCAATTTATTCAGGATATTATCTCTATCTTTCCTTCTTAGGGGTATGCATGGATGTCTCTTTCAAGTTTTTCTTGTTACCTAATTGCTCAGAGTTGTGGATTGTAATATAGTTATCCTTTGCTTTATGTCTAAAATCCACTTATGAGTGAGTACGTACCATGTCTATCTTTCTGGGTCTATATTATTTCACTCAGGATGATATTTTTCAGATCCATCCATTTGCCTGCAAACATGGAGTCATTTTTTTTTCTGCTGAGTAGTACTCCATTCTGTAAATGTACCACAATTTGTTAATCCATTCTTTATTTGAGGAGCATCAAGATTGTTTCCAGGTTCTAGCTATTAGGAATAATCCTTCCATGAGCATACTTTAACTAATGCCCTTGAGGTAAGAATGTACATCCTTTGGGTATATGTCTAATAGTAGTATTGCTACATCATTGGGTATATTGATTCCCATGAACTCATTTTTAAATGAATTATCCTTATTAGATTTGTTCAAGTATAATGCATTTTTCTGTCCTTATTACAAAGAACAAATAAAATTTATACATTAGTATATATTTACTATCTTAATTTCAGTATATGAGAATTTAAGGTGCTTATTATGTGACAACTACCTCTATGAATTTTGTTTATATTATGGAATGGCTAGATGTACCTACTTGACAATGTGTTACAGCATGTTTTTGGTGAGAATTTTTCAAACCCACCCATAACTATATTTATGGGTATAATACTTTGTCATTGCCTGTGGTCATCATTCTATTACAAACCTTATTCTCTAGTCTCACTATACTAGGTTTCAATATTGACACCAAAAGTAAATGACCAACACTTAGCGCTAGTGTTGGACTAGCCTGATTTTATCTTAAGATTAAATGTCATCTTATTACAAGGTCAAAGTAAGTACATTTCTGCTTTCTGTAAAACATGTATTTGACCAGTTCTTGATTCATTTTTTGAAATTTGACATGTTTCATAGCTTATACCCTGACTTTTGCTCTATTTTTTTTAAGAAAAATATGTTCTACCAAATAATTTTGAGAGGTCAAGTCAAGTTCTTATGTATCCAGAATTCTCTGAAAACCCCTTTATTCTTATAATTTTGATCATTTATAAATCCAAATTTTTGATATTCAGTGATATATTTTCTTTTTTATTTTATTACTGTTGTTTTTATTTGGTGTTTTTTTTATATTCTCCAACTGTTTACAATCTAACATTTCAGGAAAAGTAGTACCCTACTTCAGTATGGTACTCTTCACATGAGTTCTCTGTATCTTCAGTCTCACACAGATTCAGACAGCTACCAAGTTGTCCTGTTTCTATTTTTTATTCAACTGCTATGTCTGGATTTGTTGGATTGCAGCTGAATTACAATACTTATCACAAAGATATAAATATTTATATATTATCAGTTTCTCATATAAGAACACATAAAATTTTGGAAATATTTTTTCTTTAGCTTCCTAGCTTGTGACAGAGACAATAAATGCGGAGGAAATTATTCAATTATATCTTCTCAGAGAATTTAATATTTAGTAAAATTATTAAAATGTGATGACATGATAGACAAGTCAAAAATCCTAGTTCAATTATAAAAAATACATGCACAGTAATGAATTTGTGAGGGTCTAAGCTTGTTTTAATGCCTGGAGAACACAAGTGTGGAGTGTAGCAGCCTTCAGTTGTCATTTTTTAGTGGAAGGTGTTGACTGGACTGAGAAATGCAGTCTAGAGTGGTGTCTAGATGTTTGTAAGAAGCAGTACTTCTGACTTTGCTCTGACTTTACCTTTGTGCTAAGTTTCTCTTTCCTTGGTTTGTAATTGACGCTTTCTGAAATAGCTAGTCTGCACTGCCTACTTAATCTTGCTTTTCATTTTTACTAAGTCAATATTTTCAAACAATAAGAACTATAAAGACAATATATATTTTAAAGTTCTAAAGATCTGGCTAATCAGACATTATAATGTGAATCTGGTAAGTGTAGCTTTATCTCAAAGGGTTGAGAAGAGTGTTTAAACATGCTTCATTCAACAAATTCTCCAAGAGCCAAGATTTTGTGGTTTCAGAGAGAATCATAATTGTTTTCCATCATTCACTATTAAGATAAAAGCCAAGGGCTACAACAGAGGGAACTGATGAAGACCAGGAAATTAATTGCAGATGAGGTGAATGGAATGACAGATTTTTTTTTTTTTTTTTTTTTTTTTTAGAATGCAGTATTTTCAATTCAATAGCAAGTTCGTTTTTTAAAAAATCCTCATTCAATACTTTTTTGACATGTGATAAAATGTCAGAAATTTGAAGCAAATAAACAATAAAGTCTAGAGGAGAATGTTCATTTTCAGCAGAAATGCAGCCTATGGTTGCTCAACCTAAACATTTTCTTGAGGTTTAGATATATGTTCAAAATAAAAGACCGTTCTTCCTCAGCCACTGTGGGGTGGGTATAGGAGTGCAGTTATTGTATTCCCCATACAGAATATCCTCAAATGCTATCTACTGAAAACCTGAGAAAGTAAATTTCAGGGCTTTTTTAAGTATTCACCTTTTCCATATTCATTACCTCTGGTTCTGGTAGTTACTATAATATTCTAGAATATAATTAGCCCTTAACTTTAGTCATAAAAGTTATGTACTAATTTATAAAATAATTTCTACACAAAATGACCATTGAAATGTTCAAGTTTTGGTAATTACTGTCTTATTCTGCATCTATGAAAATAACTTACCATGTATCCATGGTTTTAGGCTGTGTCTGTTTACAGGTAAATTGAGTCCATTTACATTAAGGGATATTAGTGAACACTGATTGTTATTTTCTGCTATTTTTGGTGATAGCTTGCATGTATTTCCTTTCTTTGAGCTTTCCTTCTGTGGGAATATCAAATATTTGTGGTTTCATGGATATATATGGAATCCTGTTGGAGTTTTCACTTTAAGGCTTTCTGAAGGACCAGATTTGTAAATACGTATTATCTAAGTCTGATTTTGTTGTGCAATATTTTGTTAACACCTTCTATGGTGACTGGAGTCTAGGTTGACAACCATGCTCTTTTAGTGTCTATATAACTTCTTACCAAGACCTTCTTGCTTTCATTGTTTCCATTGAATAGTCAGGAGTTATTCTAATGGGTCTGCCTTTATAGGTAAGTTGACCCTTTTCTTTTGCAGCTCTTAAAATTTTTTCTTTGTTCTGTATGTTTTGTGTCTTGTTCGTTATGTGCCAGGCAGATTTTTTTGGGCGTTCTAATCTATTTGGTGCTCTGTAAGCTTCTTATAAATTTATAGGCATGTTCTTCTTTAGATTGGGTAAGTTTTCTTGTATGATTTTAATGAGTACAATATCTGTGCCTTTGAGCTGAAATTATTTTCCTTATTCTATTCCTATTATTCTCAGGTTAGCTCTTTTTGTGATACCCCAAATTTCCTGAACATTTTGTGATATGGCTTTTTTGATTTTAGTGTTTTCTTTGACTGATGTTTCTTTTTCTACTATTTAGTCTTCCACTCCAGAGATTCTCTTTTCCATTTCTTAGATTCTGATCATTATGGTTGTTGTATGTATAGTTCAAGCTCTTTTCTTCAGATTTTGTATTTCCATGTTTTCCTCATTTTGTGTCTTTTTTATTGCTTCTATTTTAATTTTTAGATCCTGGGATGCTTCTTTCATTTTTTTTATTTCCTTTTCTTTGTTTTCCTTTAATGATTTGTTCATTTCTTCCAATTTTTTATTTGTATTTTCCTCTATCTCTTTAAGTGAAATTTTTATATCTTCTTTTAAGGCTTTTACAATTGTCATAAACATGTTTTTGAGTTTGTTCCATCTGTTTCGTCTTCATGGCTCTGTTCAGGTTTTGGTGTTTAAGAACCACTAGTTTTTTTCTGGTGTTACCTTGTTGTTCTTTATATTGTTATATGTAGTCTTGCACTGGTGTCTGTCCATTGCTTCAGTTGTTCACACTTAGCTCTTAGTCAGTTATTCTTATAGGGTTTGTGTGTCTCCTATCTGCTCTGAACATGGGTCTGCACAGTCATTGACTTTGCTCTGGACACAGGTCTGTATTTTAAAGGCATCTGTCTGTCCCTCTATGATAAAGCAGTTTGCCCTGGAGGCTGGGCCTGCCCATGTGAGGTATCTTATGCAAAGGGTGGCTGGGGAAGGACCTTCTCATTTTTTGCCTAGCACCAGTAAGCTAGCTGAGAATCTGAGCTCAGGACCCTGGGTGTGCACTCAGCCCCCAGAGAGGGATTCATAGTGCAGGTAGCCCAGGAGGTGAGGTTCTTTCAACTTTTAGTTTTCTCTGAATAGGTTTCAGAGTTGTTGTTTTTCCTTTTTTTTTAAAAAAAAAAATATGAATCGGTTTTAATTGTATATATCTTTCTTTTACTTAACACAGGTTCCTTTTAATTTGACAAAAGGCTTGGATAGAATTTAAGCCTCAGTTATGGTGGCTAGGTCCAACCACCTCATTGGTCTCTGAAAACTTAGGTTTAGGAAATAGATACTGGCTGGAGCCATCTTTATCACCAAACTCTGGGAGATTTAAGGGTCCACACTTTCACCAAGTAGAGTACCAATATCCATTGCTCATGTATCTCATTTAAGCATTTGGCATCAGGGCTTCTTAAAATAGACTTGAATTTTTTGCTCCTAATATTGAGTGAGGAAAAACCCTGTTAATGGGGCTGCACTGTACATTCCACCCACAAATGGAGACCACCCAAGAAAATTCTGCTATCAAAAAGTCATGAATAACTCAGTTTCTATTTTTTTTTCTTTATGAGTAGAACTTAAATTGGTCATATGCAGTGCAGTTTTTACTTTTACCAAGACTCCTGTGAGACTTTGGAAACCCACCATGTTGCATCTCAAGCCTCCACACAACTCTGTACCATAACCCACTTGAGAGACACAACTAGAAAGCTGTTTTAGGCTCAATTTCTGTGTTGTAGAAGCCTTTTAAACCATTTTCAGGCTTTATATGGATTAACGTCATCACTGAAGTGCCATTTGTAGTGAGTAGTTTCTGACCCATCAGAAACTCTCAAATACCCAGTAGCCACTTTCCAAAGCCTTAATTTTATAGAAACTACTGGTCCAATAGTCCATGCTTATTAATGTTTAGCCACATGACTTGGTATATTTTTTAATTTCAACATTCCCATCTTGCTTTCTTTTTTCTGGCTGGCATGCGCTTACTCTTTCTTTCCTCTTCCTATGATGTTTCTAGTCTTGTTCTCTGCCTCTACTTCATGCCTACCTACTGAAAAAATCAGCATTTTATTAAACCACTGTGTGTAACAAATTTTAAAATGTTCAGAACATTATTCCAAGATAATACTTCATCAAATATCATGACCATTCAGTCTAAGCTAACTTGTAAAACTAAAAAATGTTTTTCTTTACATTAGATACATCTTGTCACAAGGGAAACTCCTCCAAGTTAGTGTTAGGGCAGGTTTTTTTTCTCTGTATGTCTTCCCATGGCAATGAAGATATCTAACTAAAGATTCTGAGTGTCATTGGACAAATGAAGAATCTGAGGAGGAAGGATGAGCCATCCAGAGAAAATGTCATCAAGAAAAAGAATAAATTGACATAAAGTTATATCACATTTCCAACAGGATAATATTGTATAAATCTTCCCAGATGTTTACTTCTGCTCTTCTCTATAGAAATGTAATACAAATAATCTTTTTATAATTCCATTTCAAGTAAAAAATAAATCTGGCTTTAAAGTTGGAGCATGGCTCTTATTCTCTCTAATCCCTACCATGCTTCTTAAAAGAAATATCCAGAACTCTGTCTCATATCAAAATAGCTAGCTAATATGGATCAGAATAAAAACTAAAGCAAGAGATTCATTATATTTCTACTAATTTCATAAGTCTGGTCTTATTTTTGATTCTTTAAAACTTTTCTTAGGTATTATTAGTATTATCTTAAAATTTTTAACATTTATATAGATGTATGTATTGTAAATTTTTGTCATAATATTTATGATCATATAAACTAGTAACTAATTTTAGAAAAAGGCTTCATCTAACTTCTTATACATGATTTTAGATTTGAGTCTTTTTCAGATACCTAGGTATTAAGTATTTCTATTCTGTATGTATATAACAAATGATGGTCTTTAAGATCTGCTGCACATGACACATTTAAAATGTTTAATTTTTTGCAGTATCATGACCAGGCCTAAAGGCAATTTTTGAGGTCTCCAACAGGAACATGAGGCCCTACAATGAAGATTTAACAATGAATATGGTAATGCCTCTAAGTTGACAAACACCACACAAAGATAAGCTTTGGACTAAAAACTGCTCAGGTCAATTTCAAGATGAATAGCTGAAATGGTGTAGCCTCACAGACTACTCTTGCCAGGACTTAAAATAAGCCATGTATTTTTCCATTAAACAAAAACTAGGCAACCTGGGGGAGTGAGTTCTCTCAGGACTTGACAGTTATCTCAATTTTTTCAGGGACCCTGAAGATGCTCTCATCCCTAGAGAGCAGGAAGTAATCTTAAGAATATGATGCTCAAATTCCCAAGAGTCTGAGTAGATGGTTTTTGGTTGTTTAATGGTTTACGGATATTTGTAATTGCTTAGGAGTTTTGGGTTACAAGTTTTTATTTGTAATGGTTAAGATAAAAGTAGAATAAAAATGATAGATTCAGGGATCATATCTTGAAAGAAATGGAGTAATATAAAAATGATAAGATAAAAGAGATTATTTAACTATTTTTAAATAAAAAGACCTTCTAGTCAAAAATTTTAAATTGATATAGAATCTTGTGTATTGATACAAATTTGAGGTTATTTTTGTTATACTGTATATATGCGTGGGTGTGCATTTCTAATCTTGTTTAAAGTTCTTGTATATGATACAAATTTAATGGTATTTTTTGATCAAACCTACTATACATATGTTTCTACTCTTGATCCAAGTATTGTAATTATCAAGTTTGTTTAAAAACATAATATGTGTATCTAATCATTTAAAATTATTTTTACACATTATTTATGATTTAAAAAAAGAAATTTAGGTTAGTAGTTAGTCACCTGTTACAGTCAATCTTGTAATCATATTAGGTATGTTTTCAATGTCCAAACAGAGATATAGTTTAGATAAATGGGTGGTCTTCAAATACTTTAGAGATATACATAATATGGAATCTAAGATGTTTTGATAGCAAAAGGTTCTTTTTTATGACAATGAGACATGTCTGTTCCTGGAAGCACCAATTTCATTCAGAGATGATGTTGGGCACTGAAGAAACTCCATATTAAGTTTATTTTCATTGTGACAAAATTTCCAAACTGGGCATAAAATTTCTCTTCCCTTCATTGCTGACTATTGCTGTGCAAAACAAAAAACAATGTAACTGCCAAATTTTGATAAGAAAAGGTAAGATAGTCTTTCAAAATTCCCATTTCACATAAAAGTCTGTCAGACATTTTAGGCCTATAGGATAAAGACAGATGTCTCAACATTACCGAAAAACTGGGTGACTATCTAGGCAGCTAGCTGTCTCTGTAATTTCAGTTTTTGAATTAATTTCTTCTGTACTTACTGTTTACACAGGTACTATTATTTCCATCTCAGGTCTCTGATGGAGTTGAAGACTAAATACTTATATAGTCTTTCTTTTGATTATGAAATTCAAAAAAGAAACTCTCAAGAGAGGTGTAACATATAAAATGTTGAAAGACAAAAAGGTAGTATGGGATTAGTAATACAAGTTAAAATAGAAAATGAATGAGATACAATATTTTTGATCTTTAGTTTTACTGTTAGATAAAACCTTTGCCTTTTAACTAAATAAAAGGGTGAAATATTGTGTAATTTTTATTGTGTTTGAAAGTAAAGTTTATTGAAGTCACAGGGAGGGCCCAGCCACTGCCTTATCATAGAGTTTTGGAGGACTATTTAGAGGGGAGACAGGATGTGATTTGGCTTGGATGAAAACAGAGTAAATGAAGAGATAGAAAGTGACTGTGACTTCTCCTATGCTTCTCTGATCATTTAGAATTTTACTTGGATATCTTTTTTCAGATATATTTATTATTATTATTATTATTATTATTATTATTATTATTAAAGTCATTTTTATCCATGTATCCCCTTATTCAAACTCCCTTCCCCCTGCCATTCACCCCATTCTCTCCCTCTTCTCCCCATCACTTTATCTCCTACCCAGCAAGGGCAGGAGGTCCCAAGGTCCCAAGGTCCCAATGTGGCTTAGTTCAGCATCCACTCGCAGCAGATCTGCTTTCCTCATCCCAACATCAAAACTAGGTCAAGTGTTCCTCTGGAGGGAATGGGCTCCAAGGTGCCAGTTCCTGATTTTTATTGATAAGATTAATTAGATTAATGTTTTACTGTGAAGATGTGTCTGCCTAAAGAACCTTCTGATTAGTTCAATAAAGTTATAAATGGCCAATATCTAGGCAGAAAAGAATAGATGGGACTTCAGGGAAGAGAGAGAAACTCAGGATAAATATAAGGGGCATGGAGGAGTTGGATGTACAATATTGAGGAAAAATAACAATCTCATTCCAGAACATACACTAATATAAGTGGGTTAATTTAAGTTTTAAAACCTAGTTGGGAACAAGCTTAAGCTAAGACCAACCATCTATAACTAATAAGAAGTCTGTGTCATTATCTGGGGACTGGAAGTCCAAAGAAACTCTGACTACAATTGACATCCAACATGAATATATCTACATAGAGCCTGAGAAAGCTGAACAATAAAAAGTTTCAAACATGGACCCTTACACAACTTGTTATCTCCCAAGGAGGCATGGTATTCATGGTTTATCAGGCTCAATTTCTTTAAGAGTCTCTGCTGTTCATCTGAACAATTGAGCTACTACTCAACATTAGGTACAAAAACATGCTGCAGTGTGAACAATAACTTTCCAGAGCTGGGATGGGTAGTCATTGCTCCTGTAAGTGTCGGAAGACACAAAAAGGGCAGAGCTATCACCCAGAGACATGAGTTAATCAGAGTAGTACATAGGATGTCTTTGCCATTTAAGGTTTGACTCAGGCAATCAGTCAGAGAAGGGCTATAGATATACAGGATGTCAATTCCACATAGAAAAAAAAAATCTCTGAACAGATGCAGTAGGCATAAAAATGTACTTTGATGCTGAAGAAAGAAAAGAAAATAGGCAGTCATAAAAAGTAAGAATTTAAAAATAGTAAAAGTAAGTCTTGAAAAAAAAATATAAAATAGTATAAACAAAAAAGCATTGTAAGAATGAGAAGAAAATACACAGGACATCTTGATCTCATATGATGCTTCATTAACTTTAAAATATTAAATACTAATGAGAAAGAAATGATAACTAAAGAGAGATATTACATAGTAGAAAAAGTTCTTAAGGAAAAGTGTCTGTGTACTTTAAAAATATGTTTACCTCAGAACAGAAACCAGGGCATGTATTTCAATGGGGAAGAAGTGATGATGTTTCCATGGGAAACAAAGCCTATGGATTTTTTTCAAGATTAATGAATATCATGTTTGATAAAGAATGACATGAACATCTTGGCTCAAGACATCAAGGAAGAAACTAAGAAAAACTTCAAGGCAGATGATGAATAAAGCTGATCCTTTAACATGGGAACAGCTCTGAGATGGGATGAGACATCATAAATCTTTTTAGCTACAGAGCCCTCATCAGTCATTATTATTAAATGTCATCCTTTCATATGACATGAATGGAGATTTATATTATAGTTTGGTTAGGCAATTTAAGCAGAGTTATAAAGTTTATAGGTATATTTTAGCTGTTGAAATACAGAGAAGAAACTCATCTATAGGTGACTCCCACACATCACACATTCCATAGTTGTTAACACAGATATATGTTGTCTTTAAAAGTTTGTATGTTTTTGGCTAAGGAACCTCCATGGAACTGAACTAGATCCTCTGTGGATAAAAGTTGTATGGCTTTGGCAGTTTATGGGACAACTAGAAGTGGTACCAAAATTTACCCCTAATGCCCAAACAGGATTTTGAATTCCATTTCTATGGAGAGATATTTTGATCAGTCACAATACAGAGGGGAATGGCTTGATCCTACCTAAACTTGATATACCAGATGTTGTTGACTCCCTGTGGGAGGCCTTAACACCTCCGAGGCATGGATGGGTTGTTGGGTGAGAGGAAAGTGGGTGGGGTGAACAGGAGGGTAAACGGAAGAAGAGACTGTGGTTGATATATAAAATGAACAAAAAAAATGCTTTTAAATAAAAAAGTTTTATGTTTCTAGAAAATAACAAACCAGATAGCAGTGAAGATAAGTAGCCCAGGTGATCTAGCTTCTTATAATGCTTCTGCTACAGTATCCTCAAAAATATCTAGAATAACTTCAAATTGTTTGGCTAATATAGTCCAGCCTCATAGATTACTCCAGCCAAGGACTTCAGATAAATTCTATAATTTCCCATCACACAAAAATTAGACAATATCTATCTCTCCTAGGACTTGACTATTATTCACAGTTTTCTCAGAATTTCCTTAATATGCTGTTCTTCCCAGACAGCAAGAAGTAATTTCAAGAATGCGTCTCATGACAGACCCAACAGCTTTCAATTTATTAGGCTTATTAGCAAATAAAAGTGTCCTGAAAAGCACAGAGTTGATATCTGGAAGATTTATTTCAGGAATGATTTAATGAAACATGCCTGGTAGTTTATTTCACATCTCTGGGTTGGAACTAAATCACCCTCATCTTATTGATGCCCTTAATGTGATGGTTGGTGTTTGCAAAATAAAGAATCTGGAGACTCCCAACCTAAAAAAGAAAGAAAGAAAAAAAGAAAGAAAGAAAAGAAGAAAGAAAGAAAGAACATGATGCTTACAGATTCAACAGGTGGGAATGGGTTTTTCATTGGGTTATAGATTATTGGAAATTACAGTTCAAAGAAAGTCTAACTATATAACACAAAATAAGGAGTATTGAAACTAGACAGAAAAGTTAATTGCAGAGTGAAGTCAAACAAAGCTCAAAGTCTAAACTAGCCAGAAGTTTAAAATAGATGCATGTATAAATTCACATGGGAGGAGGCACTTTGTCTTTTTCAGTTTCTTATTTCTTTTGGAACAAAAGACAACATGATCACTGTTAACAACATAGACAGTTGTCTCATATATTTTTGTCTGAGAATTGATGATTAGCTATTTTCTTCAAATTGAAAATTCTGTCCCAGAGTGAAGATGATATCTTGTTAGACTACAAATGCATACAAAATTTACAGCACTCAAGAAGCTTAGACTTAATGAATCACAAAGAGCTGCTTAAGTACATAGGAGGAGGAGATACTCTTCTGTCTCGATTGTTATTTGTTGTACATGAAGGTACAGTGATGAAACTTGTATGAGTCACCCATTATTCAGAAACAAGGTTTTTGGTGATACAGTTGTTTTTATATATACCCTAAAAACGTAATGGTTTTCACAGAAAGGTTTATATGTAATCCTTTCCAAGGTCTGCTGTCAGTACTCTTTCTGTGATGAATAAATATTACATCGGATCAATCTCTTGGTTTTCTATTTGTCCACAGAGCTATAAAACTATAAAAGGAAGTAAAAACATAACATACTTTTTAAAATTCATGCTATTACTAGCTATACCATCATACAAGAAGTCATGATAGATTTTTTCAATTCAGAAACTTTTATATAGCAAGGAGCTTTGTGGCTAGAGAGATGGCTCATTAGTTATAAGCAGTAACTGTTCATTCAAATGATCCAAGTTCACTTTCTGGCCCACATATGGTAATTAACAAGTCTCTGCCACTCCAGTTCCAGAGGATTTGACACCATCTGTCATTCTCCATGGGAAGTATATGTAAGCAAACCACCCTAACACATAAAATAAAAGCAAATAAAATTTTAAAACAAAATAGCACATACTCAGAAATCTGATGGCCAAGGTTAACCCTCTAAATCCATCACTAACCTGAATAAATAATTAAATTCCCTAAATTTAAGTTTTCACTCTTCAAATTATTTGTCTCTAAGTAATCCAGTTGATGGAAACAGTAGCAGGGTCTGGCTGTAGCTAACCGAACTATTCACATACATTTTTACTATCAAAAGAAATTAACAGTTTAACAACTTCAAATTTGATCTCCTGGGTAAACTGAGGTAGGGAGCAGAGAAGAGATGAAGAATGGAGAAATAAGGGATCAGGATGATTAATTGAGAAAGGGAGAGAGAGGAAAAACATTGGAAGTGATATCTTGATGGAGGAGGCCATTATGGAGTTAGGGAGAAATCTGGTTCCTGGATAGTTCTCATGATTCCCCAAGGATGATTCCATCTAAGACTGCTAAAAATAGTAGAAAGCGTTCCTGAGCTGCCCTTCTTTGTAATCAGATTGGTGTCTACACCAATTGTCATCATAGATCCCTTATTTAGTACCTGATGGAAGCAGATGAATAGATTCACAGCCAAGCACTGGCTCAAGCTCCAGGAGTCCAGTTGAAGAGAGAAGGAGGGATTATACAAGCAAGGCGGGGTTAAGATCATAATGGAAAAACTCACAGAGGCAGATGACTTAATCTCTTTGAAGCTCATGAACCCTCGAACAACATCTATGAAGCCGTCACGGGACCAACCTAGGCACTCTGCATGTGGGTGACAGTTGTGTAGTTAGTTCTATTTCTAGGGCCACTAAGAATGATACCAGGATCTGTCCCTAGCATATAAGCTGGTTGAAACTTATTTCCTATGTTAGGATGCCCTGCTCAGCCTTGATGGGGGAAGAGAGAGTAATCCTGTCTCATCTTGTCGCACATGGAAGTCCTTACTATTTCTGAGGAGTAGATGAAGGAGTAGAAGGAAGGTGAGAAGAGGGGATGAGAACAGAAAGAGAGTAAAAATAAATAAATAAGTAAATATAAAACAGTATTAAAAATAAGTAACTGATAATATGTTTTTAATATGCTAATGTTAACATATACTCTCAACAAAATTAAACGTAGAAAGGTATCCAATTTTGTTACACATGTCTGGATTAAGTATGGAATATAAGATATTGCACAAATTCTACTTGGTCTTATAATGGAAACTTGGAGTCAGATATTGTGGAAAAGCTGAAAGATCTGAGAAACAGATTAAAAGACACTTCTCACTTAGTGAACTTTTTATGGATCTCAAACTGAATGCATCCAAGTCCTCAGCTGAAAAGGAAAAGGGGTCCCAGATGAAGAGGGAACTCCTGAATTTTCATTCTTGGCCCAGCTACCTTTCTTTCTCAGTCAACTTCCCTAGTGCTCAAATTAAAGGTGTGTGCCACTAGCACCTGGTTCTCCTTATCCCTAAACTCACAGAGATCCCAAGGATCTCTACCTTTTGAGTACTGAGATTAAAGTCATGGGTCACAACTCCCTGATATTCATGGCTAATTGTGGGTGGCTCTGTCCTCTGATTATTGCAAGTAAACTTTATTAGCTATAAAATATATCACCACAATAAACTGATAATTAAAGGCAAGAAGTAAAAAAAAATACAACAAATTTTATTAAGCATTATCTGTATGATATTGCCCCCTTGAAAGTTATATCTAGTATCTTAAGCAGAATAACTTAAAAATTAAATCTATTTTTCTTACATTTAAATCAAGAGCCATCACGCACTTTTGGTTTTGTTTGGGTTGCCATTAGATTGCCAGTGCCCCCATTTAGCAGCAAGTATCCTAGAAAATTATGCCCATATTCCTAAACAAATTGATTATGAATGCTTGTCTATGTTTACAGTGTTGGTTACAAGTTGTTATAAATAATGATGAAAAATACACAAAGGAAATTAATTTGTGGTTCTTGTTTTAAAACGGAAAAAGAAGAGGGGGGAATGTAATGAGATTATGGTCTGGTATGTTGTAAATATTTGTCCCTCCTACTGCTTTAATAAAATGCTAATAGACCACAAGGCAGACAGGAAGTAACAGACAGACCTCAGAGCTAGGTCAGAAAGTCCAGGCCAGAAAATTCTTATCATATAAAAGTATCTTTAGCTTTTATAAATTATAAGTTATCTCTGTCTTCCTATTACTCATCCTTCACTATTCAAAATGAATCCACTTCTAGTACAATTTGTCAGAAATCCTAATAAGGTAGAAGAGAGTGTATGGGCAGATATAAAAGATGGGATTCAGGAATTAATGCCAGCAAGAGAGTCAAGGATAACAAGCAATCAGGAGGCAAGCTGCAGCTACACTTAGGGAAGCAGGCAACCAGAGCTACATCATTCCACAGTGTATTAGTGTTCAAAGCTATAAACTATGTTAACAGCAACTTGAATAATATGTGTTATATTTTTTCTATCTTAATAAATTTACTTTTAGAAGAGTTAAAAATGTGTGAAGTTGTTTTTTCTATAACTTAAATTTGGAACACCATCAAATTTGAATGCATCTATTTTGCACATTTCTCCGTTTTGAGGCTGAATTGGCAGTTTAGATGAGAAATATGGATATGCATAATACATGGAAGTCATATATTTACTTTATAAAATTTATTTTTATTGATTTCAATTCTACAAATCATTTATTACAGTAGTATAATCAAGACTTCTATATAACTTGTGTTATAGTGAAGGGTCAGCAGATTTGGAATACAACAATTGTTTCTAAATAGCCCTGAAGCTAAGAAATATTTTTTAGTGATAGTTTAATGATTGAAAATAATAAATAGTAAAAAGTAACATTTACTAGCTTGTAAATTTGTACAATATTTAAATTTAAGTATGCATAAGTTAAATATAACTGAGAAATGCCTATATCTAGTCTCTAATATTGTACATGGTTATTATCCTATCAGCAGCAGAGTTGAACATTGGAAGTATATAACACTGAGTATGATTCTAAAATAGTTACCATCTGGTATATTATAGAAAAGTTTGGTTTTTTGAATTAGAATACCAAAACATGAAGTTATGTTCTGATAACATAAAATGCAGTTATAGTAAGAAAATAAGCACATTTAGATTTTTAAATTATTAAAAAATAAAATACAGGTATATTAAATAATTATATTTAACAAATGAGTTTGGATATAATAAAATATGACTAAAATCAAATGGTAAAATAATTTTGATAATTGTGTTAAATTCAATAATTTGAATTTTAATTCTATGCATTTTACTTTTTAAAAGAATGACTGTTATAATAAAATCCCATTAATGTAGCAATCTACATTAAATAAACAGTTCTAATGTTAAATGTCTATTTCATTGCCAATATAATAACTTTTTTTATTAAAATTATTATTGACTCTACATAAAAATAATACAGAATTAGATCTCCCATCAGTCATCAACAGCCATACCTAGTTGTTCAGGGACTATTAATTCTGACCTAATCAACTGGACCTCTGAAAGAATTAAAAGTAAATATAGTACATTGCCTAGAAATTAGTTGTCTCTTACAGAAAAGTCTGCTACTTCATTGTTGAAATGATTTATAATTTGAGAGGATAAATAATTTTCCAGAGCCTCCAGGCTGGAGAGAAGGCCCAGTGTTTAAGAGCACTGAGTGCTCTTCCAGAGGATCTGGGTTCAATTCCCAGCACCCACATGGCAGCTCACAAATGTCTGTAACTCTAGCTTCAGGGCAAAACACCACTGTACATAAAATAAATAATAAATACATTAGTTAAAAAAATTAATTTCCCAGTGTCTCCATGGATGTCATACTGCATAGCACAAACACTGATATTAATAATCAGTTGTGATTTATAAGGGCAGAGGATAATCTTGATCTTGTACAATACTAGGAATTAGAGCAAACATAGAGGAAAAGTGGAAGTGTTACCTACATTATATATGGATATGTGTGGTTCAATGTAGTTTCTGGGGTTTCTTTTTTATTTATTTATACTTTGTTTTAGAATGTAAGCTTCTTAACTATTAAGTAACTATTATCTAATCTTATTAATATTATATGCTGGGAAGCTTTGATCTGAATTCTTACAACTTAAGACTTTTCTTTTGATTTTGATAGAATCACAGTCCTATTTCTTTATGAAACCTGGCAAGAAAAAGTGAATTTTTCCAATTATAAGAAAGATTAAAAAAATTTACTGATACTCCAATCACTTGCTATATGTTATTTCCTGGAGAGAACCATAGACAACTGGCTCTAAAATGAAGGCTTCATAAATATGAAGGGCCTGTGAAGTACTGCTGTGGTTGGGACACACATCTGCTTTTGTTTCTCAACATGAGGAGTCCCTTTATATTTTTTTTATAGATCTATACTTGGTTAAAATTGGTGTTTAGCTTCCAGAAAGAAAACAATTTCAAGACTAATTGAAATTAAATTCATTACTTTTTTACATGTATAAAATATATTATTAGTCTCTTGATTTTCTTTGTCTTCCTCCTACCACTTTGTCCTATCTAACAGTTATTTTCTTATATCCATATGCATTTACTTGTTTGTTAATGTGTCTTAGGAACCAGTAAGTTCAACTAAATCAATCTGTGTGACCATCTATTTGGAAATCTCTATTAGTCTCCTGTGCTCACCAATAGTCACACAACTCAACACAGTGACTCATTATTTCCCTCATTTCTGAAGTTCTATCAGTGGCTCATTAGATTAGTTAGGAAGAAGTAGGTCCAGTCCTGAGGAGCTCTGTCCCATCTGCGGTTAGATAGAAGATAATTCTTTTTTTTTTCTTATTGCAATAGTGTTTTATTATTGTTGTACAAAATAATCACCAAATTTTGAGTATAACATAAGACAAATTATAATTCCGTAGTTAGAGATCAGAAGTCTGACATGGTTCTCAAAGGGTCAAAAATCAAGAATTAGGAATTCCAGAAGGACTATTTCTTATCTTTTCCAACTTCTTTTTTTTTTACTAGATCAACTTTATATTTTTTTTATTTATTATGTATTTATCAAGAAAAACAGTAAAATGAATTTAAAATGCTGAGAAGTTAACAATAACTATCAAGAAGATAAAAATCATAAGCATGACTTATCAAGGGTGATAATGCAAATAAGATTGCTACACATATATTTACTTTGTGTTCAGCTTTCCCTCTGAATTTTTTTTTCCATCCCTGTATATCCTTATTCAAGGTCCCTTCCCCCTCCCACCACAGACACTAAGACCAACAATCAATAAGTGGGATCTCCTGAAGCTAGGAAGCTTCTGCAAAGCCAAGGACACTGTCAATAGGACAAAACGGCAGCCTACAAAATGGGAAAAGATTTTCATCAACCCTACAAGTGATAGAGGACTGATCTCTAAGATATATAAAGAGCTGAAGAATCTACAGCCCAAAACCTTGAATAACCCAATCAAAAAATGGGGTACAGATCTAAAAAGGGAATTCTCAGCAGAGGAACTACGAATGGCTGAAAGGCACCTGAAAAAGTGCTCTTCATCTTTAGCCATCAGAGAAATGCAAATCAAAACAACTTTGAGATACCACCTAACACCTGTTAGATTGGCTAAGATAAAAGGCACAGATGA
>PVIH01004181.1:0-25294 GCA_004025045.1 Sigmodon hispidus
AGGTCTCTTCCCCCTCCCAACACATCTGGTCATTTTTCTTCTCTGCAACTCCCCATCCCCTCCCTGGGCAGGGAGCAGACAGTCCTATGGTCCCACTGACCCAATAATGCTTAGATCAGTCTCCACTTCTGGCCAAATCCAGTTCTTTCCCCCCTCCCTCAAGAGTGAGTCAGGTGTTCCTATAGTTGGAGTGGGATCCGAAGGGGCAGTCCAGGGTGTTTCTGATCCCAAGCTGTTCGGTGGTTGTGGTTTGCCGCTTGGGCATGTTTGGCTTTTTTTCTTGTTTGTTTAGAGACCACTAGTGAGTGAGTACATCCCCTGCTTATCTCTCTGAGTTTGTGAGACTTCGCTCAGGAGGATATTCTCCAAATCCATCCATTTGCCTGTGAATGCGAGCACTTTCTTTAAGAGAGAAGGTGGGCCCATGTTTGCATAGCCACACCCAGGGGCATAGTTGCAACTCTGTTACAGTCCGGGTGAATGCAGGCCTTGGAATGCTTACACCTGACCGTCTAGTAAAGAGCTGAACAGCCAATAGCAAGGCAAGAGAAAAGATAAGCGAAGTGGCAAACAGAGAGAATAATTAGAAGGAGGGGCAAGACAAGAGGGATGAAGAAGTGAGAAAAGAAGGAACCAGAGACGGAGGGGGGCATCAGGGACCAGCCCTCCAGCCACCCAGTCACCCAGCCCTCCAGCCACCCAGCCACCCAGTTCTCCAGGCACCCAGTCACCCAGCCATCCAGCCACCCAGTCGTCACCCAGCCCTCCAGCCACCCAGCCCTCCAGCCACCCAGTCACCCAGCCACCCAGTCACCCAGCCCTCCAGCCACCCAGCCCTCCAGCCACCCAGTCACCCAGCCCTCCAGCCACCCAGCCCTCCAGCCACCCAGTCGTCACCCAGCCTGCCACGGAGTAAGAGTGAAAGTTATATGTACAGAAGAAAAGAAAAAAGTCCAGAGGCAAAAGGTAGATGGGATAATTTAAAAGTTAAGAAACAAGCCAAGCTAAGGTTGGACATTTATAATAAAAAAAACAAGCCTCCATGTGTGATTTATTTGGGAGCTGGGTGGTGGGTCCCCTAAAAGAGCAAAATAACCAACAACAGAGTGGGATACTGCTTAAAGGGTTGATGGCAGGGAAACCCCCACACCTGACCTCTCTATTCCTTGTCCCAAAGGAATGTCCTGGCATTAGGATTCTGTTATCTTTCATGTCAGAGGTCAGCTGGCTGTGCACCAGAGAGACTCTGTGGCTGGTGAGTTAGGAGGATGCCAGTCTTCAAGCTTCTAGTTTTTACAGGCTTCCCAGGGAAGTCTATAGGTGTTTCTCCATACAAACACTCCAGGGTGCTTGTCCAGAAAAGAGCTTGGGTGTGGGGGACGGGAAAGGAGGAGAGGGAGGGGGAGGGGGAGGCAGAGTCAGAGTCGAAGGGCCTGTGTTTATTTTCCTTCCTCATCACCACCCACCTAACTTCATCCCCAGTGAAGCAAGTCAGGGAAGGGGATGCACAGGGCATCCAAAAGGATGCACATCTAGAGTTGGCAAGGGGTTGGGTCTGCAAAGATATTAATTAGCTAATTACTTTGTATCTGTGGGAGTGTGGAGGTCAGCGGACAACCTGAGGAAGCCAGTTCTTCCCTTCCATCATGTGGATCCTAAGGCCGGAACTCCAGTCGTCAGCCTTGACAGCAGATGTGTTTTCCTAGGGTACCATCTCTATGGCTGCACGGGGTCAGATTTAGTGGGTAGGAAGGAAGGGAAGTGAGACAATATGAAAGGAGAGACCCTCCTGGATTGAGTTTCAGTTCTGCTTTAGTTTGGGGGCAACTTCTGGCCCCCTTTCCTGCCCCACTTTCCTTTGTAGGTCACCCCCCCTGCCCCCGCAGGCCATGAGAAAGGACAATGTGGTAGAAGATAGCCCACACGGTGGGAGTCTGTTTAGCCAACCCAGTGCAGACAATGTTTGAGCAATTTAAAAGTCTCTCTGGGTCTTAGCTTCTGGGCCTTCACTAGAAAGGCTGTAGGCACAGATGATCTTAGCCCCAGGAAACTATAGGCTTTCATAGCAGTGATCTGGGGCTGTGTTTTAGGAACCAGAGAAGAGGCAGATGTTTGGCTCTAGGGTACCTGGAATTGAAGGCTTCAGAGCTCATTGAAATTATTCTACCAATTCTGGCTTCTTGTTGTTTGAGGCAGAATTTCGTTATGTGGCCCAATCAGAAACCTTGATCCTTTAATGTCAACCTCTGGAGTGGTGGGATTACAGACATGTTCTACTTCTCAACTAGCAATCTTTATTGTGTTTTATTTATTTATGTAGTCCAGGCTGGCCTCAGACTTACTACCTAGCCAAGGACAAACTCTAATTTCTGACTATCCTGCTTCCCCTTCCTGAGTGCTGGGATTACAAGCAGGTCCCACTATAAGGTTTGGTTTTATGTGGTACTGGGAATCAAACCCAGGATTTTGTGCTCTGGTAAGCATGCTACCAATTGTGCTACATTATCAACTCATACAATCCTGGTTTATAGGTGAAAAAATGGCTTAGAAAGTCAAAGTGCTATTTTGCCTTCTTTGGTTTTTGTCCTGTGAACTCTACATAATCTAAAGATTCAACTCAATGCATATATGTGTGGTAGACAACTTTTGGTTATTTTTCTGGATACTATTGACTTTCATTATTTTTTTAAAAAGGCACCACATGATTATTACAAAAATTTCTATTTATAGAAAGTAGAAAAAAAATAAGAAACTGCTGTCATTCTCCTATCCCAGCCCCTAGGTTCCCAGGGGGGTTTCCTGTGAATAGCTGATTCTTATCTCTCATTCCCTTCCTCTGTTTTTTTGAACTATGATCTTGCTATGTAACCCAGACTGGCCTCAAACTCATGGTCCTTCTGTTTCTGTCTCCTGAGTGTTGGGATGCCAAGCGTGCATCTCTGCCCTATTGTCATTCTGCCCTCCTGATGACTCCCCCACCCCCATTTTTCTTTCTCATATAAATAAGACTGTAATATAAATTATTCAACTATACACATTAGAATCAGATTGTTTTCCAATCCCAGCTCATAGTTAATCATTTGAGTGACTTTGGCCAAGTTATTTTAACCATAATGTGTGTGTGTTATCCAAATGATAATAGTATCTGCCTTTTAGCATTATGGAACATTTAATGAGGGTATTATAGGAATAGTGTCTAGTAGCCTGGTGCATAGTAAGCAACACACACATTCACTCAGACACACACACACACACACACACACACACACAATCTAGTGGCACATAATGAGTTAGAGTCAAAGCATGCACTAGATCTCAAGGTTCCCAACCTCTAGCTTCCCAGCTTTGCCATCCTTCTATTCTTACCCAGATCCCCCACCCCCACCCCGGACACAAATGTGCAACACTAAATGAATGACTGCAGGTGGAGGGTGGATCCGGGCAGTCGAATCTGTGGAGTTCTTGCGATGCCTGCCCTGGACAATGCAGGGTGTTGCCCTGTGGGTTGGGAGAGTGAGGATAGCAGGGTTGACTGGACCAGCTGTTGCCTCAGGGCTTCACGCCTGGACAGTTGAGCCTCTAGGGCAGAGACTAGGGCTCTCAGCTTAAAGGATCTTGGCTTAAAAGGAATGTGTAGTGGGTTGCCCCTGTTTTGGAGGGGCTAAAAAAAGCCTCAGCCTCCCCTGGGCTATGTGTGAGGGTTATCAACGGCTCAAGTCAGCTCATCTCTCTCTGGCTTCTCTGGCACTTAGGAGAGGGTCTGTTCTCCTGCCCCTCTCTGGGTTTCCACCAATTGGCAGGAAAGAAGCAATCTGCTCCAGAGGGGCAAGCTGTGAGCAGTGAGGTGTGTTTGGCGGTGGGGGTGGGGGTGGGAGTGGGGGTGGAGAGAGACTGGTGGCCCCAAGCTGGTGACAGTACCAAGATGTCAGCTGCTCCCTGCTGCCGTTTCTTCCTTTTATAGTCAGCAGCAGTTGCCCTTATCCCCACCAGCCCCTCCGTGGGGGGCTCCTGCCCAGGATAAAAGCAGAAGGAGGCCTTCCAGCCATCCATCTTCTCTCTCAGGAACCACCTCTCCTCTTTGGTCCTATTTAGGTCCCACCTCCTCTGGAGACCCCAAGACAACATGCCTCCCAAGAAGCCAGAGCCAAAGAAGGATGCTGCCAAGTCAGCCGCAGCTGCAGCCGCGGCTCCGGCCCCTGCCCCAGCTCCTGAGCCCCTCAAGGACTCTGCCTTTGACCCTAAGAGCGTAAAGGTAAGTGATGCTCAACCCACTGGGCTTACAACAGATGACATGATCCTGTTTTCTCTGTTGCTGAGAGATCTGTTTCTCCCAGGCTAGACAGAGATGTGGACCACAGCATCCATGCCCTGGGTCATAGCTCCAAAGACCAATAGAACCAGAACTAGGCTCAGGTTAGAGGTTTTCTGTTTTAACAAACAGCTTGCTGCTATGTGCAAAGAAGCCCAGCTAGACCACCTCAATTAGCTCAGTAGAATCCAAAATGGTGTCAGGTGCAGCCAACTAGGTAGCTTTTGTAAAACATAGTGTGGGGTAACTGTAGTGAGGCAAACAATGGCCTTTACCTAAAGTGGAATATAAATATATCTTTTACAATTTATTATTTTATTCTCTGTGTATGGGCATTCTACCTACATGTATGTTTGTGTAACACATGCGCATAGCGTCTGTGGAGGCCAGAAGGGGGCATTGGATTCTTCAGAACTGAAGTTATCGATTGTGTGATGGCATGTGGGTGCTGAGGATCAAACCTGGATCCTCTGGAAAAGCAGCTAGTGCTCTTAACGGCTGGATTCTCTTTCCAGCCCTGAAGGTGGAATATGCTTATAAAAAATAGACACATAACGGGAACTAGGGGTATAACTGGGGTGTGAGCTGCGGGGGAGGAGGTGCTAGTGTTCTGGGGCATGGGAAGTTTCGCTCACAAATATACTTTTAGGAGGAGAGATGGAGAAGTTAAGTGCAGCCTGGGCTTATACTGATGGGCCACTCTTTGGTGGCCCCAGCCTACACAGGGCTTACTCCTGGTGGAGAGGAGACCTCTCTAGCTTGGTGAGGGAGCTGGGCCTGCTTTCCTTGGTTTCTCTATCCATGCCCTACTTCATCTTGCGCCCCTCACTTGGCTGGCAACACCCCGCCTCTCTAGAGCTGGTGTGGGCCTGTTGACTGACTGAGTCATTTTAGGCCTCCCAGCAATCTGGGCCAGATGCTGAAGGAATGAATTGGGAAGGGTTGGGCCTGGGGGAGGGGGGTCCGAAGCTTCTGGAAAAGGGCAGTTTGAAGCCTGCACCAGATTGGGAGAGGTCAAGTGGCATCTGGTGTGGAGAGCTATTAATACCAGGTCTGGAGTGGTGCCCCCCCCAGGGGGGGAGGTGAATTTCACAGGACGAGGTTGGGGGTGACGAGAAGTACAAGATGAGGTTTTATAACACACAGGCAGAGACCCTGAACTCAAGGCTCTGTGTGAGCCTCTTTACAGACTCGCACTCACATCAGAAACTTCATACAACACTGTGCCAAGGGGTCAAGACCCTGTTAGCCCTACCAGGGGTTTAGTGAACTGATTTGAGAGAATGAAGGATGTGGTCCCACGCCTGGACTTGGTTGTGTGGCCCCTTGTGGGAAAGTTGAGAGAAGCAGAGTCCCCTGGCAGTTCCTGGAGGCTTTCTGCATCGTCTGCCTTACCAGCTGGCCATCTGTGTCCCCAGAAGCCGTTATTTCTGACTTGTCTGGTTAAACACCATGCCTGGTACTTGTCTGGACAATAGCTGCCCACTGGCATCAACGAGCACACTCTCCCCTCTCAGCTGTCACTTCCCTCCACTTGGTCACCTCCCTCAGTCACTTAGTCACCTGACTTCTCGTCCTTTAAACGGAAGAAAGGAGGAAGGAAGTGTGTGTTTTTTTCATGAGAGCCATTCCCTGCCCACATAGCTCCGGTTCCTTATTATAAGATTCCCTGATCCAAGTTAGAGCACAGGTAACCTCAGCCCATTGCATCATGAAGACCACGTGGTCAGGCTGAGCGCTTCTGTCCTGGTTTCTTTTACATGACTACATGGGGCAAAAAGCATTGCAAGCTGTACCTTTCCCTGGGAGGGTTAGGGTCGACCTTGCTTTCCCCATTTGGAGGGTGGGGCCTTTTCTTTTCCCTATTTCCCTTCACACTTACCAAACCTACTCCTGGTCATAGTTTCCTGGCTGAGCCCCTGTGGTGCCAGTTCTGGGAGAAGAGGTAGGGTGTGCATGGAATGGGGGCACATGAAATGTCCCAGGGGTACCACCCAGCACCACGGGGGGGGGGCTAGGGCTGACTGGAGCGGGGAAGGGTATCACCCAAGACTGTTGAAATGATGACTCGTACTTAGTCATCGCAGTTCATTTTTCAGAACTTCAGAACTACAGGTACTCTGTACTCAGCATTGGCAGGGGCACCCCAAATCTATTTCTTCATTCAATGAAATAATACTTTAGTGACAATAATATCATGGGGGGGGGGAGGCGGGGACCTGGTTTTAATGAGACAAGCACAGATAAGCAGTGACAAGGAACCCAGGCACCTGTAACTTACTAGAGTGCCTAGGAGGATGGTGCTGTGGGATGGTGAAAAGGGAAAACTTCATTCAGTGACATGGGGGGAGTCCCAGAATGAGCACCCAAGCACCCATGCAGTGAGGGGGATGTGAACTAGGGAGAGCTTGGGCGTGAGAGTTTATCCATGCTGTCTCGGATGTGAAAGAATTTATTGTCAACTCAAGGGAGCTGTAATACAGGTCACCATAGGACTGTGTAGATCGATAACTTCTCTTTATTTTCCTCTTGGTGGTGAAATTAAAAAAAAAAGATTTATTTATGTGTATGAGTGTCTTAGCTGCATGTATGTGTGAGTACCATGTTCATGCCTGCTGCATGGAGTCCCTAAAGAGAGCCCTGGAACCTGTGGAAATGGAGTTACAGATGGGTGTGAGTTGCCACGTAGGTGCTGGGAACTGAACTGGGTCCTCTTCAGGAGCAACAATGGCTCCTAATTGTGGGAGTGTTTCACCTGCTCCACCCCTTCCCGCTTAACCTTCTTGGTTTTGAGAGAGCTTTGAAGACGGCATTATCTCATAGATTTCCACCTTCGGCCCATTCATCAGGAGACTGGTTCACACTCGGCCCAGTGTCACTCCCTCTTCACCAGTGGCCTGCTGGAGGTGACCGGACTTCCTTTTGGAAGCCCTTAGTCATGTCTGTCTTCACTCCTGTGTTTCTTTCTCTACAGATAGACTTCAGCGCCGACCAGATCGAAGGTGAGTGAACAAACCTATGTTCTCTAGCATTTTCCAGAGAAGAAGAGTGGTCCTTTGTTGTAACAGTAATTATGACCATCCCAGCAGTCTGCTAGGTACAATCTTAGGCACTTTAAATGAATCAAGTCACTTTATTCTTCTAACAGTACCTATGGCCATCCCCGTGTCACAGGTAGTAAAAATGAGGAGGCCCAGAGAATTTGAGCGTCTTGTCCATTCTCATGTGGTCAGTAGTGGTGGATCTGGGATTCAAATTTGGGTATCTTACCCTAGACCTTTGTTTCCAGCTGGCCTTTCAGGGTACTTGAGATATAGTTGATGGTCAGCATCAGTGATGCTGATGTCTTTCCCTCCCTTCCATCCCCCCAATCTGTCAAGATATCTGGAAGCCTTCTCTCTGTTCTTGATACTGGAACACTCATTAGCTCATGGGTGCTCCCCCCCTTCATCATGAAGTAAATCTGTGACATGTCCACCCTCCCTGGTGGCAGAGTCAGTGATGACTTGCAGGTATACTAGTCCATCTGTGGTCTCTGTCACCAAATTGTCTCATTTCCAATAGAGACAATTTATGTTTTCTTAGTCTTATATAAAGTGTCAGTAAAGGCAACTTTAGGATAAATCTCAAGGAGCTGGAGAGATGGCTCAGTGATTAGAAGGGTGCCCTATTCTTGTGGAGGACCTGAGTCTATGTCCCAGAGTAGTTCATAGCCACCTGTAACTTCAGTTCCTGCCCCCACATACACTCCCATACACACATAATTAGAAATAAAATAAACCGGGGCTGGAGAGATGGCTCAGCGGTTAAGAGCACCGTCTGCTCTTCCAGAGGACCCGGGTTCGATTCCCAGCACCCACATGGCAGCTAACAACTGTCTGTAGTTCCAGTTCCAGGCAAACACCAAGGGAAATAAATAAATAAATAAAGTTAAAAAAAATTAAAAAAAAAAGAAAGAAAATAAACCTTAAAAAAAGAGACAGTGGCCTTGAACTTGAGATTCTCCTGCCTCCACCTCCCAAGTGTTGGAGTTATAAGTGTGTTTGACCATACTTTGTTTATGTGGTGCTGGGGACTGAACCCAGGACTTCACCCATGCTAGGAAGCTCTCTACTGACTAGACCACACCCCCAGCTGATGGTTTATTGTGTTGTAATGAGAAGAACATCTTAGGGAATCAGGAGACTAATTTATTGTTACCAGTCCTTCCACTACGAGCTGTAAGATGCTGCTGTTCACCCCCTCTTCTTCCAAGTTCATTTTACTTATGTGTGCATGCATATGTGCTCATGGAGGTAAGCAAGGCATCAGGCCAGATTTAGAGGCTTTTGTGAGCTGCCTCATATGGGTGTTGGGTTTTAAATCTTGTCTGACAGAGTAGCAAGCACTCTTAAGCACTGAGGCATCTCTCCAGCCCTGGAGTCACTTCTATAAAGTTCAATTGTCTTTTATCAAAGCAAGGATATTTGGTTCTGTTCAGTTCCAAAGTTTTGTGACTTTACAGCATCTTGTTTACATCCAGCCTTCATGTCTCTGGAGCTAGTTACCACATTCTTCTCAGCTTTGTATTTTCTGGGTGCTATGGCTCCAATTTCCTTATACACCGCCCTCCCCCATGGGAACTAGTTTCCAACTGTTGACTTCTCCGATCCCTTGTCAGATTTGCATAATCTTCTAGAACAGGGCTTCCACCATGGGGCTCTCTGTCTCATGAGGCAGTGTGTTGTTACTTGATGTGGTTGCTTCTGTACCAATGGCCAGTAGTAATTCTAAACATGGATGTTTTCATGTGTTCACTGGCATCTCCAGCAGGAAGAGTTGTGAGTAATCTCTGCTTTGACTGTGGAATAATTTGTAAGTAATTCCAAGCAGTTCTAAAGTACCTTGGAAGGATTAAAGGCTCTATCTATCTATCTGTGTGTCTGTCTGTTCTGCTTTCCCTCCATAGGAACTAGCTTCCAGCTTTTGACTTTTTCTCTGATCTCATGTCAGATTTGCATATTCTGCTAAGAACAGGAACATGGCTTTCACCATGGACTCTTTGTTAGTTACTTGGTCTGCTGTCCCTTTGTCAACAGCCTGAGGTGACTTAAGTGTCATTGCCAGTTCATATTATTCTAATTGAATCCAAACTGATGGAGAATTAGCCAGACATGGTGGCACATGTCTATAATCCTGGCACTTAAGAGATGAAGGCTGGAAGATCAGGGGTACCAGGATATCCTTTGCTACAGAGCACATTTGGGGTCAGCCTGGACTACATGTCTCTAAAGAACAAAAGCAAGCAAACTGATGAAAAATTAAGGCTATTTACAAAGGGCCCCTGTGTCTTAACTTGACTTTGCCCCTTAGATACCTGCTATGCATCCTTCAGGGTGTCAGGTTTCTAGTACTGAGCTAGCCTCAGAGGCAGGAGGCAGGAGAGTCACCTTGCTGTTCCCTACCTCTGTGAGCCTCACACTTCCACACTTTATGCTGCCACTAGCCACACAGGCAAGTGGACATTGTGTCCTCCCTTCAAGAAGCAGAGGACCTATAGAGGTGTCAGCTTACCAAAAGCTGCCCATGGCAGGCCTGGTGTGGCCTGACTGTCATGTCACCTTCTCTGGCTCTGGAGCTCATGCAGGCAGGAACAGGCAGTACTGATAACAGCCGACTTGAAGAGGTCTTATCACTTCGCAAACTGTCTGTACATCCTGTCACCTCCCAGAACACTCACCATGGACAGGGATAGTGGGCAGAGCAGGAGGGAGGGGAGACCTGGGCTGGCTTTCCCACTGTCCTACACAGAGCCAAACTGGAAATCTGGGAAGCCTCACTCCTGGCAGGGATAAGAGCCTTGCCTTTCCCAGGGAAGGATGTGAGGTGTTAGCAACAGGGGACAGCCAATCCTGCAACTGACTGGGAGAAGGAGCCAGAGGCCAGTGCTTGGGTAGGTCATGGAGTCCTTGGGTGACTTTGCCTGTCAGAAGATGTTTCCAAGGACAGCCCAGCCCAGAACAGTGGCTCAAGGGAAATGCCACATCCTTTAACTACTCCATTGAGCAAGCCACAGCCACTGCCTTCTCTTGGGGCAGGGAGCTATAGCTGGGTGTCTCTCTGCAGAGTTCAAAGAGGCTTTTTCATTGTTTGACCGGACTCCAACTGGAGAGATGAAGATCACCTATGGGCAATGTGGAGATGTACTGAGGGCCCTGGGCCAGAACCCAACAAATGCAGAGGTCCTGCGTGTTTTGGGCAAACCCAAGCCTGAAGGTTAGTGTGGGATTAGTGTTTAAATATGTCAGTACCCAGACAGAATGGTCTAATAGCTGCAACCAGTACAGAGTTACATGGATACTTGTTTTGCTTTTTCCAATTCTCTTGGCCTATTTCTGTGACTCTGCCTGTTACTGATGGAGTGTTTCCCCCTAAGCCCTGGGTGGTGTCAGGGCTAGAAGAGTCCCCCCCATCCCCAGCATCCACTTAAGTGCTGTTCTCTGTCTGCCCTCATGCCCTTTGGAAGAAATGAATTCCAAGACACTGGACTTTGAGATGTTCCTGCCCATCCTACAGCACATCTCCCGCAACAGGGAACAGGGCACCTATGAGGACTTCGTGGAGGGGCTGCGGGTCTTTGACAAAGAAAGCAATGGCACGGTCATGGGGGCTGAGCTTCGGCATGTCCTTGCTACTCTGGGTACGTCACAGCTGGGCATTTCATGAAAACAAATCAAAATAGCTGGAGGATGAGAAGGAGCAAGTGACGTATGGTGGGTGTATCTCAGGGTCCCTGTATGTGGCAAATCCTAACCCAGGGCCTGTTTCCTTGGCATCTATGGGAACCCCCCACCCCAGGTACCCCAGGAACTGGGTTTTCCCAGCAAGCACCAAAGTCTGAGAGAGGAAAACAGCAGATCAGAGGTTACCCCGAGGTCTGCCATGGACTCAGGGCTTCTTTTTTACCTTCACCACCGTTGCTGTGCCTAAAATACTTGACCCCACCATCCAGAGCCCTTGCTGAGACTTGGCATTAACCATTTCTCAGATCCTGGGTGAACGTTAAGCCTTATGAGCGGTTCAGTTTTTCTTTCCCGTTCTCTGCCTCTTGTCATTATGATCCTGTTCCCACACCCCCAGGGGAGAAGATGAGCGAGGCAGAGGTGGAACAGCTGTTGTCTGGGCAGGAGGATGCCAACGGCTGCATCAATTACGAAGGTATGGTCCTTCTTTGCTTCCCAGGGTGCCCAGGGTAAGCAAGTAGTGATGTGGGATGGGGTGGGCCAGCCCAGAGGCTGCAGGATGTGTGTTTCAGATGGGCTGTGGCAGATTCTCACTGGGTGCTGTTTATTCCATCTTGGGAATGAATATCTGATATAATGGAAGGGGTATTAAATATCTATTTATTGTTATTATTGTGTGTATATATGATATATGTGTTGGTATGGGCACACATGTGTGTTCAGAGATCAGAAGAATTTTCAGGAATCAGTATTTCCTTCTCCCTCTGGTTCCTGGGACTGGATTCAGGTTGCCAGGCATTTGTGACAAGTATTTTTACCCTCTGATTCATCTCTTTGGCCCAGGACCTTGGGCTTTGGAGACAGCTCTGTGGTAACCTGTGTGTGTGACTTTGATCAAATCGCCGTCTCTAAGCCTCAAATGGGGGCATGCTGACACCTTTGTAAAATGTGGGAATCTATAGTGATGATGTAGTCCATGTCACCTAACTAATGTTAACACAGAGGGGACACATGGCAGAGTTTAGGGCTTTTCTCTCTTCTCCCATCTCCATCAACCCCCGCAGTGAGGGAATTATCACTGCAGAAAGGGTGTGGCGAGGTTGGAAGCCAGAGAGAGGAGGGCAGCGCTCCTAGGGCACTCTGTATGGGAAGGGCAGCGCTCCTAGGGCACTCTGTATGGGAAGGGCAGCGCTCCTAGGGCACTCTGTATGGGAAGGGCAGCGCTCCTAGGGCACTCTGTATGGGAAGGGCAGCGCTCCTAGGGCACTCTGTATGGGAAGGGCAGTGCTCCTAGGGCACTCTGTATGGGAAGGGCAGCGCTCCTAGGGCACTCTGTATGGCTGATTCTCCATTTCTTTTCTAGCCTTTGTCAAGCACATCATGTCTGGGTAAAGACAGATTTCTCCAGGGTGAGTTTTGCCTCTTTCTCAAGGCCGTTTCTGGAGCTTACGGACATGACACATGCCATAGATGTTTTCTGTGCCAGGCTGTGGAACCGAGACAGGAGGGCAGCCTGGGCTACCAGCTTGGTGCTAGTGCTAGCCCCCATGCCCCTCCTGTCCAACCTCTTGCCTCTTGTCTTTTCCTTTGTTATGTTAGTGTTTCTGTTGATGTGGTAAACACCATGACCAAAGCGACTTGGGAAGGAAAGGTTTATTCAGCTTACGACTCTACAGACTATCACTGAGAGAAGTCAGAGCAGAAACTCAGTGTGCAGAAACCTGGAGGCAGGAGCTGATGCAGAGGCCATGGAGGGATGCTGCTTACTGGCTTGCTCCTCATGGCTTGCTTGGCCTGCTTTCTTACACAGTTCAGGGGTGTCCAGAGGTGGCACTTGCCTTAGTGGACTGGGACTTCTCACATCAATCAAAAAAACCAAATTAAACCAAACAACAACCAAGAAAACCCTTAAAGACATCCACTCTGACGGAGGCGTTTTCTCAGCTGAAGTTACTCCTCCCAGATAACTCATGCTGGCAAAACAGCAACAACCGAAAACCCCCAAATATAAAAACCAACCAGGTCATGCCCTGCCTTGACCTTCACTGCTATGCCCTCTTGCCAATCTCCAGGCCTGGGCCCAGCACAGGCTCTTGGGTGTGTTCCTACAATCCCTCCTCATGATGTGGGATTGTGATAAGGGCATGGGATATGGGAGATGACATGCTCTCTGAGAGGGTGACATGCTTTCTTTATCTACTACTTTCTTGTAGGTGCTTGGTCCTGGGTGAGCAAGCAAGAAGCCCATGGTGACTGTCACAGAGTCTTGGATTCACACCTCTACAAACCTCTCAGACCTATAACCTTCCCTGTAAATAAAGAGCCCAGCACCGAGTCTCACCAATCCCTGGGCTGGTTTCAATGACTTATCATTGGAGTTAATTTGTGTATGTTTGTGTGTGTGATAATATCACCAGAAGCCTTGTGTTCTTGAGAAATGAGTTGGATCCATGAGCGGGAGACAAGGACAAAAGGCCAAGGATCTAAAAAGAGCGGCACCAGACACGTGAGGGAAGGCCTTTGAAGGGTCTCACTTCCCACAAAACTCCGTCTCCACTCTGTCACCCTTAGGTAGAAGGTGGGAAGAGGGACACCCATGACCGTCAGGATCCCTCACAGAGTTCATACTTCTCCTTTTCCTTCTTTTAAAAATTATATCAGATATGGAAACACACATACCTGTGACCCCAGTGGTAGAAAGGTGGGAGCAGGAGGATCAGATCATAGTGAGTTTGTGGCCATCCTGGGCAACATATAGCCATGGGCTATAGCCTGCTTCATAAAAAAGGGTGGAGGATGTGGGGGATGTTAACTCAACACTCACTTAGTATGTGTAATTACATTAGATCCTAGCACTTTAAAAAATGTGATTAAACACCTAGAATAGCAAGACTTTAGCAAGATAATCATTTTTTAATCAATTCAGTAGTTGTCTTAGTCAGGTTTTCTATTGCTTTGAGAAGATACCATGACCACAGCAACTCTTATAAAAGAAAACATTTAATGGGATGGCTCACTTATAATTCGGAGATTCAGTCCATTATCATCATGGTGGGACAAGGTGCTGGCGTCTTGACCCACAGGCAACAGGAAATGGTTTGTCTCATTGGCTGTGGCTTGAGCACATATGAGACCTCAAAGCCTGTCTCCACAGTGACACACTTCCTCCAACAAAGCCACACCTCCTTATAGTGCCACTCCCTGTAGGCTTGTGGGTAGTGGAATTATGTTACTTTGTAAACAATTGTCCTGCCTACTGGCTTAATAAAAATGCTGATTGGCTGAAGGCAGACAGGAAGTGTGGGTGGGGCTACCAGACCAAGAAAAATCTGGGAACAGGAAGAACAAAGCAGAAATGCCAGGAGCCAAAGAGGAAAGAAGCTGAAATGCTGCTGAGAAAAGGTACCGAGCCACATGGCTGAACAAGATAAGAATCATGGGTTAGTTTAAGAGTAAAGAGTTAGCAAGCTATATGCCTGGGCCCTAGGCCAATCAGCATAAAATAATGTAAGTGTCTGTGTGTTTCTGCTGGTCTGTGGGTCTGCAGGCCAGAACCTCAGAGCCAGGCCCAAAAGCCTAGGCCAGAAATTTAATAAAACACTTATGGGGGGCAATTACATTCAAACTACCACAGTAGTGTTAAGAATATTCACACTGTGGGGCTGAAGAAATGACTCAGTGGTCACGATTGCTTGCTGCTCACTCAAAGAACACTGAATTTGCTTGTCAGCACCCATATCCAGATGTTTACAACCACTTGTAACTCCAGTTTTAGGGGATCCAATGCAATCTTTTGGCCTTTGAACACACACACACACACACACACACACACACCCCTGAGAGAGAGAGTGAGGGGAGAGAGAGGAGAGAGAGAGAACACTTGAGCTTTGTGAGTTTGGGGCTAACCTGGGCTATAGGCTACATAGTAAGCTCCAGGATAATCAAAACAAAACAAAACCCCAAAAGCTCCAAATCACCACCCCCAAGGAAAAAGGAACCATATCTTTAAAACTTTTAGAAACCAAACAGCAATAAATAATAACTAAACAAACAAACAAAACTCAGTCACCAAATAGAATTTCATTCATTCTCTTTCCTTGTGAGGTCCAGGGCTGGTGGCATTGTTATTCTGCTCAAATCCACAGGAACTCAAGCCCCTTTATGCTGTCACCTTCTGTGTGAGCCATCCTGGTGATCTAACTCAGCCATCTTGTCCACTGAGCATTTCCTACTCAGTTAACATCTTTGGGAACTCATTTGTGGTGTTGGCAACTTATTCATGTGAAGGCAGGAGAAACTCCAGTCCTTTACCTCAATGGGGAAGATTTAAAGAAGGCTCTGGCCTGGAGCTCATCCAGTGGATTGATGGGAAGTGATGGGTCACAGGGCAACTGCTGTGAGGCAGAAGAATGGCTGAGTGTGCCCATAAGGCCCAGCTCTCTGCCACCCAGGATCTAAGATGTAAACAAAGTTCTCAGTTCAGGTTTCCATGGAGCTGTCTGCTCCCCATCAGAAAGGAAAGGCAGCTTTGTGGAAACTTGCCCTTATCAGAGGGAATGAGCTGGAGGCAGTGAGCAGAGACTGACTTGGAGCAGCACCCCTCTTCCTATCCACCCTTTTTCCCAGCTCTGCACTGAACTTCTGATCCAGCCCACAGTCTCTACTACCTGTGCGAGAATATGAAGAAGGCGGACCTTAGAGATGACGTAATCATGAAGCAGGGTTCTTTGAGAACAAAAGCAAATTTCAGAGAAGGTAAAAAACAAAACAAAACAAAACAAAAAACCCAAAACACCATCAATGTCTAGAACACCTGTGCCTGTCCCCTCACTGAGCAGATCACAGCTATTTCCAGAAGCTCAGGAGGTGGGAGTTACTGTCCCCATATAAGAACATTAAAATATAGTAGTAATAATAGTAAGGGCTGGGAATATAGCTCAGTGGTGAGCTCTTATCTAGCATCTATTGATTCCCATCAATAACAACAACAACAACAGAAATGCCCAAATACTTTTGGGCTGGTGATGTGGTTGGTGTTAATTGGCAACTTGACACAATCTAGAATCACACAGAAAGGGAGTCTCAATGAGAGTTTGTCTAATTAGTTTGGCCTGTGGACTTGTCTGGATTATCCTGATTACATTAACCGAGGTGTGCTGATCCAGGTACTGTGGGTGGTATCATTCCCTAGGTAAAGAATCCTAGATTGTATAAAAGTGTAGAAAGCCAGTAGAAGTCAATTTGATGAGCATATCACATCCATTTAGCACAACAGCTGTAGCATCTCACTAGGGTCTGTGATCTCCCCAGCTGTGGACTTTGGGCCAGGTTTATAGTATCAGATGTGAAGTCCTCCTGTGGAGTAAGTCTCAGACTTGCTACTGTGGTGGAGGGGGCACACCTTGCCTGGATGATCAGTATAATGGCAACATTAAAATTATTATAACTCTTCAAGATTGGCATCAGGCTTGGCTGGTCCCTATTACTTTTCCCACTGTTATAGATAAACACTCCCCCTTAAACCGAGGTCTCAGCTTCTTGTCCTTCAGAGTTACTAGGTTGAGAGCTGAAGATGTCAGAACTAGAGACCTTTTAGATTTCTAGTGTCACATGATCACCTGAAGGCAGTGTTTAGTACAGTGCCACCATGTGTTTGGCATTCTGCAGAAACTGGTTACTGGGCCATTTAAGTTCCTTAAATGTGGTGGTGATGGCTGGAGGTGCCATGTCCAGTTCTCATCACTAGATGGCAGAATTGCAACAGTGTGCTCCATGAGGAGCCCAAATGTGACCTGAAGTTCATAGCCTGGGTGGGAAGAAACCTCAGAAGTCATTTAGCTTATTTGGGGGCCTTTATACAAATGAAGATCTTGTTTATTTTTAAAGAAGCACAGCAATTAATTAGCCTGCAAGCTTCATTACAAGGTTTTGCAATGAGGGTCACAGAGAGGACATTGTGGAGGAAATATGGATTCTCAGCATGACCCAGTTTGGATCCTAAATCGTGTACCCACTTTGCCTTAGCTTTTAAGGTAAGAAGGAAGACTGAATCATCTTTAAAACACTTTTGTTGTTGTTGTTGTTGCACTTAATTGTGTGTATCTGTGTGTTTGTGTATGTGTGTGTGCTTGTGGAGGCAAGAAGAACATGCCAGATTTCCTGGATCTAAAATTACAGGTAGTTGTGAGCTGTCTGACATGGTGCAGGGAACTGAATTTGGGTCTCGAGGGAGAGCTGCAAGTACTCTTAACTGATAAGCTATCTGGCCTTCCCTCTGTTTTTTTTTGAGGTTGGATCTCTGGATGAACCTGGAGCTCCCTATTGGGCAGACTAGCTGTAGAGAGTGTGCTCCAAGGATCTTCCTAGTTCTCTTCCCTAGTGTAGGCATTACAGAGTGTGATGTCTAGTTATATGTCAACTTGACACAACCTGGAGTCCACAGAGAGATAGGAGCCTCAACTGAGAAAATGTCTCCGTATGATTGGCCTGTAGGACGTTTTCTTAGTGATTGATGTGGGAGAGCCCAGCCCATTGTGGGTGGTGCCATCCCTGGGCTAGTGCTCCTGGGTTCTATTAGAAAGCTGGTCCAGCAAGCCATGAGGAGCAAGCCAGTAAACCTTATGCCTCCTTGGCCGCTGCATTATTTCCTGCCTTCAGGTTCCTGCCCTTTGTAAGTTCCTGTCCTGACTTCCTCCAATGATGGACTACAATGTGGAAGTGTGAGCCAAATAAACCCTTTCCTTTCTGACTTTCTTTTGGTCACAGTGTTTTTTCACAGCAATAATAATCCTAACTAGGACACAGAGGTAGGCTGCTGACTATGTTTTTGAATGTGGGCCCTGGAAATCCGAGCTCAGCTCCTCATGCTTGAGTTGGTTAAAAATAATCTTGTGTATACGTGCTTTGAACCTTAAGAGGTGAGTGATACTCATTTAAAAATAATTGTGAATGCACAGTAATAGATTCTTCAGGTAACAAAACCGCTCATGATTTCTCCTTCCATGAATTTATACTCTACCCAAAGCAAAATAATATATATGTGGAAAGTAAAATTTTGTTAGAAGACAGAATAGAGTGTTTCCAAAGTTTAAGGGAGGGATGAGGACCAGAGTAACAAGAGATCAGAGAAAGAGGAGGAGGAGGAGGAGGAGGAGGAGGAGGAGGAGGAGGAGGAGGAGGAACTTCGTGAAATAGGTGTGGCAAGCATATGGATAGACAAGGATGGTGGTAAGCACTTGTATCTCAGCTCCAGGGTGCTGAGGTGGGAGGCCAGTTGGGTAAGTTTGTTGGCAAGATGCTGTCTGAAAAAAAGTAAAATAAACAAATACACAAAAAATAACCTTAGATCAGGCATGCTGGTCAAGCCTTGTAACTCTAACACTCTGGAAACAGAGACAGGAGTATTAGAGGTTAAAGGTCATTCTTGGCTACATAATAAGTTTCAGGTTAGTCTGAGTCATATGAAGCACTATCTCTAAACAAACAAACAAACAAGCATGGGTTGACAAAACTCAGCAGTAAACTGCCTGCCTGGAATGCATCTCACCCTAGGTTGATTTATTTGTTTATTTATTTATTATTATTTATTCACCGAGGTGGGAAGAAAAGGGATTGAGAGAGTGTGGGAGGTGAGTGTGCTCAGGGATGTGAGCCACTCAGGTGGGGAGAGGAGACCTCTGGGGACAGGCTGGGGAAAGACCTGCCTTTCTCTCTTCTGCTCAGGTAGGACCACAGAGGCTGCCAGATATCGGGCAACTTCTGCCTAGTGCGGATTTTCATTTAGATTCCTCTAACACAGTTCACTTACACAATCCTAGCATCCCGAGAGGCCGAGACAGAAAGAATGTCATGAGTTTGAGGCCAGCCTGGGCTACCGAGTAATACCCCATCTCAAAACCAACCAGCCAAAAACAGCAGCAAGGAAAGATCCTTGAGACACAATTGTCATTTTCTCCTTTGGTACCTGCCTTAGCGTGGGACTTTCCCAAGGTAGGCTATTCCATTAGAGGAAAAGCCTTAACATTTACATTTTCCCCTAGTATATCCCCTTGCTGCTCTGTTTGTCTCCCATATTGACCTAGTGAGACCTCACACCATGCAGTTGGAGAGATGGCTCAGCAATTAAGAGTGTGTACTGTTCTTACCGATGACCTGAGTTAGGTCCCAGCACTCTGGGCAGCTCACAACCACCTGCCACTCCAGGGGCTCTGAAACCCTCTTCATTTCTGCAAGTATGTGCACTCATGTGCACATTCCCTTTCTCCATACTTACAGATAGAAAGATCTAAGACCATTCCAGAAAACACAAGTTGGAATTTCCTCTTAGCCAACCACCCCAGTAGGTACTGGTTCCTGGCCAACATTCTGGGTGTCCATGGCGTGGCTTATTCTCTAGTTTATTCTTCCTTGTGTCTCATTGCCCTCCAAGTCAGTGGTTCTCAACATGTGTGTTGCGACCCCCGAGGAAGCATGCCAGCTATTTATATTATGATTCACAACAGTAGCAAATTTCCAGTTAGAAAGTAGCAATGATACATTTTCTGGTCCACATGACATGAGGAAAGTCTTAAAGGGCCAGCACATTAAGAAGGCTGAGAATCACTGTTCCATGAGATGCATTTTCAGATTTATAGTCTGAATGTTATGACTTTCTTTGTCAGGAAAGATGAAACAAAGGTCAAAATAGGGGTTGTGGAGTTCTAGTTCTGCTCGGCCAGCCTGCTATATGTCTGTCTGTCTATCTGTCTATCTATCTATCTATCTATCTATCTATCTATCTATCTATCAATCATTCATCCACTCTGTGTGTGTGTGTGTGTGTGTGTGTGTGTGTGTGTGTGTGTGTGTGCACATAGGTGCAGAGGCCAGAGGTAGACACCAGTTATCTTCCCCTCTCCCCACCCCCACTCGTTCTGAGACAGAGTCCCTCACTGAATGGGGAAACTCATTGACTTGGCTAGGCTGGCTGTCCAATGATAAAAAGACATCTGTTGTTTTCCTGTCTGCTCCCCTTACCCACCCCAGAATCCAAACTCAGGTGTTTATGCCTGCGTGGCGGGTACTTTCCTGATCAAGCTATCTCCTCCTCAGCCTTTAATAATGTGTTTAAGTCTCATTTTGCACTCAGGCCGTCTGAGGCTTTAGTTTTCAGCTCCTTGCCATAACTTTAAGCCCATAAGTAGCACTTAGCTGTCCTCCTCCTGGTATTGTGTAAAGGAATGTTGCAGGACTCCCGTCCTTCTGTCCTGACTGCCTCTGCGACTCCCTTCCTTACCTGTTTCCTTGTTTAACTGTTTGCAAGCTACATTGTTAGAATTTCCTTGCCGAGTACCATTCATTCTTTTTGTGGCAGGAACTGAAATTCTTAGCCATAAAAGACTCGGTATGGCATATGCGGGCTCCTTTTCCAAGAAGAGGCTTTGTGCTTTGCTATCATATTTTCCAGGGGGTCAGAGATCCATAAAAGGTCAAGAAGTGTTGTTTAGAGCCTTTGTGGGATTCTGTTTATCTTGCTGGATGTTTTGACATTGCATCTGGCCAGGCCAGTCTTCCTCCCAGGCCACCAGGAACGTGACAGCAGCTTAGAAAGGCTTCATTTCCAACCCCCCACCCTTTCTCTTCCCCTCCCACTCCTGGAACTAGAACCCCAGGGCCTTGCTCATCACGAAGTGTGACTCTCCCCACCAGCTCTTTTTTGTTGTTTGTCTGTTTTTCCAGACAGGGTTTCTCTGTGTAGCCCTGGCTGTCCTGGAATGCACTCTGTAGACCAGGCTGGCCTCAAAATTAAAGGCATGCACCATAACACCTGGCCTGCCCTCCTAGCTCTTGAATTAAAATATAGCCTTTATGTCTTGTTTCTTACAATGGTGGCTGATATTTTGCCTGGACTTTGGGGGTTTTTATAAACTTGAATAACATCAAATTCTTGTCCTTAAGGAAGGCTAAGTCTGCCATGGAAGTGGAGTCATGAGACATGTACAGTGCTCAACACATGTAAAATGTATCAAGTAAAAGGCAAATGTAGGAGAGATACTAAAATAGTTAAATGGGATGGACTGGCAAGATGGCTTAGTGGTTAGGAGCACTTGCTGTTCTTGCAGAGGATTCTGGTTTGATTTTCAGTACCCACATGGAATCATAAAGAAATATATTTTAAAACAATTATTTGGCATTCCTTTTATTTTAACATTTACTAAAGATAAAAGCCAATTTGCATGTAAATGAGATAGGTGTGCTTGGTTATTTTTAGATAAATAATTATATCATGTCTAAACATTTAGTTAAGAAAAAAATGTAGAGCTCTTCCGTGTTTTCCAGGATTGATTGATATTTTTACTTTATTTTTCATTACATTTTAAATGATTTATTTTTTATATATACAATATTCTACCTGCATGTATGCCTGCAGGTCAGAAGAGGGCACCAGATCTCATTACAGATGGTTATGAGCCACCATGTGGTTGTTGAAAATTGAACTCAGGACATTTGGAAGAGGAGCCAGTGCTCTTAACCTCTGAGCCATCTTTACAGCCCAACATTTTGATTTTATAACTGTCATTTCTGAGAGTACTCTTTATGGCAACACATAGTACAAAATGACAGAAACATATTCAAGACCATTTCAGAAATTGCTAGAAATTTGCTCCAATCTCAGTCCCAAAATTCATTGACCAAATGATTTTTTTGTTTGAGAATTTCATACATGCACAAAACATCTTGATCAAACCCACTTTCTATTTCCTCCCCTTCCAGTTCACCTGTCCTTCCCCATCACTATTTCCTTCCAACTTCACATGCTTTTTCAAACTCGCTGAATTCACTTAGTATTGCCTGCGTGTGCATGGGTGGAGGGCCATCTGCTGGACTATGGGCAGCCTCTCAGGGCCACATCCCAGAATAAAGCTGACTCTCTACCAGAAGCTATCAAACAATCAATTTTGAGATAGGGTCCTTTGAACTCATCACACATAGCCAAAACTGACCTTTGACCTGGACCCTCCTACCTCTACATCCTAAGTGCTGAGATTGGAAGTGTGTGTCACCACACCCCACCCGGCCCGCACTCTACTGAGTTGTATCCTTAGCCTTTCTTTAATGATTCTTAAATAAAAGACAAACTGCAAATTTTTAAATTAAACATTCTACTGCAGTTCAATCCAAAGGTATACTAATTGGATACATATTGAGGCATGATGGTAGGAAACTATGCAAAGTTATTGTTTTCCACAAGCTATTATGCTTTTATGAAAATGGAAAACTTTGTACACACAGGGAAACACTAATTAAGGACATATGTCTTGGGCTACCGAGATGGCTAAAGGAGCTTGCTGCTAAAGCCTAATAACTGGAGTTGGATCATCAGGATCCATGAGGTGAAGAAAGCGAACTGAGTCTTCCAAGTGGTCCCCTGACCTCCATGCATGCACCTCCCCCAATAGATAAATAAATGTAATAAAAACTTCAAAGCAGCATATGTCTCTAATCTGAGCTAAGGTATTTCAGGCAGCATTCACTGATGCTTGATGAAAAATACAAGACTGTGTATGTTGGATATTCAGAACCAAAGCTGCAGTGAATCATGTGATACAGCATGGGTTTGTTATGTGTTTGATTTCGAATTAATTTTCAGTCATATCATATTTAAAAAACCTCTTACTGTTGCCAGGTTTTCTGGGACCCCCACATTCAGTTCTGTAATTCCATATAGGGATGTGGTCCACAGATCAAGAGTGTGGGATCCTCCTGAGGAGACAGCACAACACCTGGCCTATAACGAGCCCTCAGTGCGGGACAGTTGCGAAAGTGTTAATGCTCTCTACCAGCTTACACCTTGTTCAGCACATCACTTTAGGAATTCAGGAAAGGCAGGAAACATGAGTTCATTTTGCCATCTCTGTGAAGGAAAGCTTAGAAAATAGCACACTCATTGACTTAGGATAGTCAGGGTCTGAAGGTTTACCATCCAGAATCCTCTGAGCCCTGAGGGGTTGGATGTGAGGCTCTACACAAAGCCCCAAATGTCCAAAGGAAGAGCCCAAGAAGCAGGGTAAGGACGGTAGATGAAGGAAGACAGCCCTGGGGTTGTCGCTCTAGTGTGAGCCTCTGGGTGTCGTAGGTGATGATGAAGGATGGATAAACGAAGGTAGTGAGCTTGGCTGTCCTCGTGCTTGGAAGAGAAGCGAAGGTTGACTCTTTCCCTCTGCTCCTGGGGACTTCCTCATGGCTTTCAGACCAGAGCTGAGGACTACAGGGCTTCCTGGGTTGGAACAGCCAGGAGCACATGGAAGTGAGGCATGCTGCTTCGGGAGATTCTCCTTCACGCTCACAGTCACCCTACCCTTTGTCATACTTTCAGGGAAAAGCTGAATCCCGAGGGTGTGTGTGTGGTGGGTGAGGGTGCCGTGTCTCACCATGTTAGTTTAATGCCTGGCATTTTCCGGTGCTGTATCAGAATTCAGCCAGACAAAGCTGGTGACTTCTTGTAATAGCCAAGACAGGAAGTGGTCAAGACCTAGAAATAGAGCAGCCCGTGGGGGTGGGAGGTGGGAGAGACAGGCCCTAGATGCCTCCTGGGGCCAGTGGCACAGAATTCCTGAATTTGGCTTGGGCTGCAGAGCAGTTTTTTATGGGCTTCTCAGTTTTATCTCAGAAAACAAGCTATTCAAGTGTATTTTAGGCAAAGGATGGGAGACAATGGAAGAATCAAGAGTATCTGGCTCCTTGTTCCATATTTACAACAAAGGAGACCGTGGATTGTAGGGTCAGCCTGAGCCAGACAATCCGGTCTTTGCCACTAACTACCTGGGCAGTCTTAAGCTAATTACCCCGTCTCTCTGAGGCCCTATTTTTGTTCATGTAAAATCAGGATTCTCGTGTCTATTTTGTGTTCACTGAGAATAAGAAGTATTATGAAAAAAAAAAAAAAAACAGCTCATCATAGTATCTAGCTCCTAATATTGCAAAACAAATGCCAGGTAATAGAATAATAGTGAACATAATAAATAACTCTTCATACTTCCCAGGCTTATTTTTCATCTCTATAAGATGGGGTATTATAGTTGGGTGGTGATGCACACCTTTAATCCCAGTACTCAGAAGGCAGGGGCAGGAGGATCTCTGTGAGTTTGAGACCAGCCTGGTCTATAAATTGAGTTCCAGGACAGCCAGTTACATAGAGAAACCATGTCTCAACAAAACAAAAACCCAACCAACTGACCAACCAACCAACCAAACAAAAAAGATGGGCTATTATGAGGCCTACAGGAGATGATCAGTTTTTAATGCAAAATATGTGCTGGAGGTTTCTCATTCCTAGCTTTAGGAGAAACTCTAGAGGAAGGGCCTAACTTAGGAGCTCATCCTGGTAAGGGGAAGTGAATTGGCATGGTAGGAAGGAATGAGGCCATCTCTATACCTGGAGACCTGTGAAGCTGACTCCTCTCACTCTCCTGACCCCACCCCCTTTTTGTGGTGTTGGGGACCAAACCCTGGGACCTGCTTAAGATTAGCTAAATGAGCTAGATAGAGCCCTAGCCTTGGAGATGACTCTTAGAGAAGTCGAAGGGCCTGGGGGAATCCTGTTTCTACAGAGAGGCTGGCAGAGAGCCGAATTTAGTGGCTCCAGTGGACAGTGGCTAGAGTGAGGCCTTCCAGTATTTTAGGGTTTTAGATGCCAGGATTCCTTCTCTGCATTTGCTCTTAACCTTTGAGCTCATAGACCCATTTGAGAAGCCTTGTCCTTCCTGGAAATATAGACACCACGCAAACTTCTGCCTGGTAGAGAGGACTCACAAAGCTCCTGAAATTCTTCAGGTGAAGAAAATCTCCCTGACTTCAGAAGAGATAAGTTCTCTGGTACTTGGGACAAGGGGCCTTGTCTTACCAGGCCTATTGAAGGGCTAGGGAATAGCCACTGGGTCCTCCCAAGGTTTTGCATAGAGACAGAAGACCTGACCCAGATCTTTGGTGATTTGTCCCACACTGACATTGCCATAGTTTATAACACCTTCTTGCCTCAGTTCAGCCAGCACTGTCCAGAAGGGACAGCTAATGACAGCCAGCAACAATAACACAATTGCTTTCCTGACTTATAGGCTATTGTTGGGGCTAGACTGAGAAGCCAGCATCATATCTATCCTCACTTCATCTCTCTAGAGAAAACATTCATTTGGCTCACAGCTATAGAGGATCAAAGACATGGTGCCTGCCTTATCTTAGTTCTAGAGAACCCAATGGCAAGCGGTGGATGCTAAAGAGGAAGTGC